>JAJLWI010000017.1:0-22312 GCA_030674215.1 Kodamaea nitidulidarum | reverse complement strand
AACACTCACTCCCATTTACCTTAGATATTTCTAGTATCTGGTATTTATTTGCTACCTAAGCCAAAAGTGGATTGGTTGTATTTTGATTGCAATAATGGCTACAAATGGTTGAACGTTTATACTACCAATAAAATATAGGTTGTTGTTGGCAATATTGCCGATGTATATCTATATTACCTATATATTGTGGGTAACCCTATAAGCTCTTTTTGTGAGTCGATGACAATTTGGCATGTTGCAGATATTTTTCCATGGCTGCAAAGCCCATTAATTTGAACCCCATTTTACCGGAGCTGAACAGTGTGTTATCTGAACATCACGAGTGAATGATGTGAACTGAGTTGTTTCCAGGTGATATAAACATCACTCGTCGCTCCAAAAATGAATCGAGTTTTGTGATCTAAAAATCACACCTTCTCTCCTGTTATGAACTAAGTAGTATCTATATAATATATAAGAAACCCTTTCACTTTTCCTTATTAACTCCCCTTGACATCTCTAAATACACGTCATTCAGTAATTCAGTCATCTTATATATGGTTTCTATCTCATCATTCGTTCAGAACGAGCGGAGTAGTAATTATTGTACACTCACTTGTTCAGGTACTTCTGTATAATTTCCATTCACTTACTTACTCATTTTACTCATTCAGTTTGTTCAACCGGTCAGTTATCTCTATATACAATGTTCACTGCTCGTTCAGTTGCCTCTATATAATTTCCGTTGACTCACTTGCTCCGTGTGGTATATTTACCTCTTATTCCATGTTGGTTCGCTCGTTAGTTCAGGCACCTCTAACTCTATGTTCGTTCAGTCACTCTTCCCATTATCTCTTACTCCATGTCGGTTCACTCAGTCACTCACTCCACTTGCTTCGCTCGTAAAGTTCAATCGCTCGTTCAGTAATCTCTTACTCCATGTTAATTCACTCCCTCACTCACTTCATCGCTTCGCTCATTCAGTTCGCTCGCTCGTTTAGTTCACTCGTAAAAACCACCTCATCCTCCATATAATCAACCCGCACCAATTTCCCCTCCAAAACATCACCCAGCCTCAAACCCCTCGCAAAACGCGCCTTCAAACTGTCACTAATTTCAACCGAAGCACGCAAGTTGCCAAAACCCTCCACATTCACACTAACAAGGTTGCCGTAGCGCGGACCCGCACCCACAATCAAGCGCATAGGCGCCGCCGAGCTCATCTCCCCATACGTCTTCAAAAACACACCCTCCCAAAACTTTTGCAGGTACAGCTGCACCCACTTGTCCACAGTGCCCACATTCTGTAAATGCTCCGCAATGCGCGGAAGTTCGACATCCGGAACCAGATCAGGGGCATCAATACCGGCCGCCCGGAGAAGATGGTCCTCAAGCTTCCAATGGTTGAGAATGTCCGCGTATCTACGCAACGGCGACGTGACGTTGATATAGGACTTCAAACCAATCGACTCGTGACTCTCCGGATGGGCCTGCATTTTTGCAGCAGTCAAAACCGAGAGAATGGACCCGAGGTTATCTTCAGAAAGGCGCCCCAGACCATTGCCCATGATGGCCGCAATTTCCTTGCGCACGCTCGGGTGCAACTTCATGGCCTGCGCACGATAAATTACTGCAACATGCGCCTTTTCCGCCACGAGTGCCGCAGCGTGGTTCAGGGCAATCATGATCTCCGACACCAAAAGCTGTGACTTGGAGTCCTGGCTCTGCGCAGCATTGTTCGAGATGCAAATTGTCTTGGTTGAGTTGCCCACATCAAGTTCATACCCGTTGGGCAAACTTCTCAACTGTGACTCGGCGTGCGGTTCAGCTGCCGTACTCACCTTGACGGTACCCCGCGCAACATGGAACACCAAACCCTCACCGCCGTGGACACGGTTCTGCTTTAAGAGCTGTGCAAGACGGTGAAGACGGTGCAAGTTGTCAAAGTGCATGTCGCCCGAGGTTCCATTCGCTTTGAAGAGCTGCTGCTTTTTTGAATCATTCAAGAGATCGTTGACACGGGCATACGTGAAGTTTTCAGGAAAGTTGCTCACAGTGAGCGACTTCACCGAGGCCGAGCTCTGGATCTGAGCATATATAGCATCGCTGTTACCGTGGTGTAAGTCGTGTTGCTTGAGGCGGAACTGTACAGAAAACGCCCTGGTAGGCCTTCCATCGACACCCAACCCAGCGAGCTTCGAAATGAACTGTGGAAGCATGAGCACCGCACGCTCGGGCAAGTAGGTCGTCATACCCTTGAACTCCGCGGCACGTGCCAACGTGCTTCCAGGCTTGATGTAAGATGACGGGTTCGCTACGTGCGTGGTGATAACGTATTCGTCGCCCTCGGTGTGGATGGAAATACCATCATCAATCTCGTGTGCATCAGGCGAGTCGATACAGTATACGGGTTCACGGAATTCTTGTCTCACGGGCGCCATGCGGTCATGTGGAAAGAAGTCATCAACACCATCAACTGGGGGTGATGACTCCGTGTTGCCAGAAAAGTCCATGTAGTCATAGTACTCCTGGGTGATATCCGACATCATGGAGGTGTTTCCACCAGGGAGCTTTCTTGCCTTGGACCATACTATGGGGTTGGCCCAGCTACCGGTTTCCTTTTCCAAGTCGTTGAGGAGCTGGTAGGCCCTAGCACGCGAATACTCGTACCGGTACTCCAAGTCACCCTTTCTATGGCCCAATTTTTCGTCAACAATGCGTACCACACCCACCAACGCTGTTTCAGCGGGGTAGTCTGCGGAGAAGTTGCCCACCACGTAGTCGCGGAGGAGCTCCAAGGTTTCGGTATAGTATTCGGGCTTGGGAGTGGAGTCTGCGACGCCAAGCTCACCAAGGTAGTGGTCTGCTACTCGTTGCAGGTTCTGGTCTCTCTTCAACCAAGCCACCACGTTCCACACCTTGCGCGAGTGCATTGACAGCACCACTGTGACTGTTGCTGGGCACGATGCTGAACGGTGTCTGTCGATTGTGAACAAACGCGCGTTTTTGCGGAGGGCTGCAACCAATGCAATGACTTCAGCCACGCGATAGCCGTTGCTTTTGCCGTAAACGTGCTCAAGTAACTCGAAAAGCAGCACTGTGCGTGGTGCCGTCATGGCGTCTCCCTGGAGTTGCATGTGGACCTTTTGCAACTTTTTGCTTGCGGCGTTGAGGGAGCGCAGTGCGGCGCGCAGGATCTCGCGAAGTGCCTCGCCATAGACCTGGCGGGCGGCTACTGGGACGTGGTATGTGTTGATGTTGGAGTTGACAAGGGAATTTGACAATGCCAGTGCTGTTAGGAAGTCATCTGAGGGGGAGGGGAGGGATATTTCTGAATCTGACATTGGGTCCAGATTCTTTGGTTCCGCTTTTGAATCCGTTTTCTTTGGTTCCGCTTTCTGTGATTCTTCATTTTTTGATTCCGCTTTCTTTGGTTCCTCGTTCATTGGTTCCTCCTTTGAATTCTCCTTCTTCGATTCCTCCCTCTTTTTTTCCTCCTTCTTCGCCTTCTTTGTATCCCCCATCTTTGTATCCGCCCCCTTTCCTTCTCCCCCTCTCGTCTCCATCTTATACTTCTCATCTGCTATGCCAATAGGAGCAATACCCTCATGCTTTCTCTCCAAACGAACCATCGACGAGAGAATCTCCGCATACTCCTTAGGCACCACGCCCGGAAACCGAAGTCTAATGCTGCCCTTGGTGCCAAACCGCACCGCACCCTCGTCACTAACAAACGTATACGATTGACCTGAAAGTGAACGCGGAACGTCCACCACGAGGTGCGTGACAAAACTGTCGTCCTTGAGCAACACAATATCGCCCACGGCAATCGACTCGCTGGCAGTGGCCTGCGTAAACCTGGCATCGCGGATACACTTCTGTATCTTTTGGATGTACTTTTCCGGCAGCTCGGGACAGAGCGCACGGAACTCCTCGGCCCACTCCTGCGACGGTGCTTTGAACCGCAACTGCGTACGCCGCTTTGCTTCCTGTGCGATGTTGGCATATATCGTTCTATTGGGCAAGCTGAGGTCGAGCTTGGCGTTGGAGGGGTCGAAGTGTGTTTTTTCGCTTCTCTTGCGCGATTGCTTGAGAATGCGTTTGACAGCGTCCAAGGGATCAGGTGAATTGCTTGAGCGTTGCAGTGTTCTGGATCTCTTGGCGGGTCCTTTTTTTTGTTGGCTTAGTATTTTGCTTATTCTTTCACTCATTGGGGGATCTTCGGTCAAGGGGTCGAGATCTTTTATGAATTCCCCTTCTTCCCTTTGAGATCCTTTAATAAAGTCATCTTTCTCCCTTTGAGATCCTTTTATGAATTCACCTTTCTCCCTTTTAGACCCTTTTATAAAGTCACCTTTCTCTTCTTTGTTCACCGATTCATCTATTCGTTTCATCCCTATCTTCTTTCCGCCTCCCAACACATCTGCCCAGTTGTTCAGACCCAAACTCTCAACCTTGCTGAAGTCAAAGTCGTGAAAAGTCGGGACTTGGCGGCTGGCCGTATACTTTGGTGGTTTAGCTTTGACACTCAGTCTGTAGCGCACGAACCTGAGCATGGTAGGTGTTTTGGTAGACCAATTTATGGATTATTGATTTGAATAGACTAGTATAACTAAACTGATAGGATGTGTGTAGTATACTAAACTGATAGACTTTATAGTATACTAAACTGATAGGCTGAGTGTAGTATACTAGACTGATAGGATTTGTGTAGTTATAGTAAATCAATAGGCTGAGTGAGGTATACTAAACTGATAGACTGTGTAGTATACTATCCTGATAGACTGTATAGTATACTATCCTGATCAACTGGCGCTCGGTATTCTTAGTGTTACTAGACTGTTTTAGTATTCACTAGATTGGTATTCTTAGTTCCACTAGATTTGGTTCCCTAACTTCTTCCTCTTCACTCCTTTATAGTGTGATAGGTTTTGTAGACTAATAGACGCTTTCTGATATGAAATGAACGTGTCTGTCTGTTTGTAGATTAATCACTTTCCGTAATAGCTTTCTAACTAATAGCTTTCTGTGGTAGACTGTCTCTTGTAAACTAGTAGCTTTCTAAACTATCTGTTGTATACTAAGAAACGTTCTTGTGGACTATCTGTTGCAAATAGACGGCTCGACTGTGGACGCGTACTTGCACTATTACTAAGTGGATCTTGTTAGCCAAAGTAGTTCCTAGACCGCTTGTGTCTGTTTTCGTCCTAAGTAGTACGGTGATGTCTTTATGATCGGGATCTGGGAGTGTCGATCTGAGCTCTTCGGTTTTTCTAAAAATTTAAATGGAGTAGGAACAAAGGTTACTAGAATGACTGCGAGCGAACGAACTCACGAAAGAAGTGAGTGAGTGAGTGAGTGAGTCAACATAAGCAATAGGTGAGTGAGTGAGTGAGTCAACATAAGTAATAGGTGAGTGAGTGAGTGAGTCAACATAAGTAATAGGTGAGTGAGTGAGTGAGTCAACATAAGTAACAAGATGACAGTCATCTAAAATATCTGATATTAGCAAAGCGATATGAATCATACCAACATAATATCCAAACATTATGTTTATTCCACCTCAATTACCTTATAATTGTTCATTCAGAAGTGTACTTCCTCATATAACCTACCCTATCTAATGTGTAGGTGGAGGCTTGTATCATTTATTTCGAGTAGTCTTGAATTTAGTATATACTACTATTCCTTACAATAACTAGCTTTTTCTTATCAAGGTGGATTGAAAGGTGTAAATGGTACATTGACTTTCTTCCTCTTTAATGACTATAAGCATTTAAGACTATGTCTAATTATACAGATGATAATATAGCTTGCTTCTTTATAAACCCATGAAGCCAATTTTTTTTTGATATAGCCTATTCTATTTTGAACATTTAGCGTATTTGTTGAGGTTAGTATTCTATTTGAACATACAGAGTATTTGTTGAGGTTAGTATTCGATTTGAACATATAGAGTATATTCTGCAATTTCTCTTGCTCATCTCTCTACACTTTAGACATAACTACAAGATTGGTGTGCTTGTCGAAAACAACCTTTTCAAGCACGTCCGTATTATCTACCGTTTCCAGCTTGTGGTGTGCGAAGGCTTCTGTTATGTGATGATCCGAGACTTGTGACCGTCCGGTATCAATTTCATTCATTCAGTATTTCTATACAATGTAAGTTCTCTCACTCACTTCATTCGCTTCGCTCATGAAGCTCGTTGTCTCGATTTTGCAGTAATTCGAGCTTACGTAAGCGCTTTCAAATAGGTAGGTTGGGGACACCATAGGAGTCTTGGAATAGCATAGGCACTGTGCCCGTTAGCTTCTGGTGATCTCCCGAAGCATATTAGAACCCACTTACCTAATCTGGTACATATATTGTTAAAACGGTAAATTTTAGATAACAGGTATGGCTGCAAATATGCAAACAGACCGTGTGGATGTACCATGTGCTCGCACAGGACGTATACATAGACTTGAACATGTTGGTATCATAAAGAAGATATTGACATAATTCGTGCAGCAGGGTCCAGATACTTCCCCAACTAAAGCTGTAGAGGAACACACATTGAACAGGAAGACTAAAGTAGAGACATACCAACAGGAAAACCAAAGTAGAGACTTACCAACAGGAAAACATAAGTAGAGAAATGTACATGCCAACATGGCCAAAAGTAAAGAAATATACATAATACACCCCAGTAGTCAGTGTATATATGGGTGCAAAAAATCAAGAAGCATAGGAATGATTATGTCAAAAAGCTTTAGTGAGCTGTGCTGCATTACTCTGGTTAACAAAGGTGCTCTTTTATCTTTGTTCGAAGTATAATAGAGGTATTTAACTTTTGGAGACGCGTTTAATTTAGAAAAGGTTGGTTGTATTCCATGATCAGAGTGATGGGTACTGAAACTTGTTTAGACTAGGATGCGTTTACTCGTTCAGGGCCACTGTAATGATGTTTACTCACTCGGTATCTCTATACTAAGCCCACTCACTCAGTTCCACTAAAGGACGTAAGTCTGGATATTTAAGTGTAGAGCAAAGTATAGTTTGTCCAACTTATATAAATTTAGACTATCAAGTGAAGTGGATTAACATTTCACTCACCTACTTTAGTTTTTCCCCTATAATGTAAGTTTGCTCACTTTGGTTTCTCCCTTTGATTCAAGTTCACTCACGTACTCACTTCGCTCGTGGAGTTCGTTCGTTTGTTCAGTTGTCCCTGTGAACTTCGTGAGTGAGTTCGCTCGTGAGTTCAGTTGTCCCTGTGTTTGTGTAAGTTCACTCACTCACTCACCCACTCACGAACGAACGAAGTGAGTGAGTTCGTGAGTGAGTTCGTGAGTGAGTTCAGTTATCACTGTGTTAGTGTAAGTTCACTCGCTTTGCTCGTGAAGTTCGCGTTCGTTCAGTATTTTTCTTTTCTTTGTTATGAAAGTCGAAGAACTCATCATCGACGGCTTCAAATCCTACGCCACCCGTACAGTCATCTCCGGCTGGGACAGCCAGTTCAACGCCATCACAGGACTCAATGGATCCGGAAAATCCAACATCCTCGACGCAATCTGCTTCGTGCTAGGCATCGCATCCATGAGCATTGTACGCGCCCAAAACCTCCAAGACTTGATCTACAAACGCGGACAGGCAGGTGTCACCAAAGCCAGCGTCACAATCGTATTCAACAATAACGAGGTGTCCAAATCACCAATAGGATTCGAAAACTGTGCCACCATAAGTGTTACCCGACAAATCATCCTCGGGGGATCAAGTAAATATTTGATCAACGGGCACCGCGCACAACAACAAACAGTTCTCAACTTGTTCCAATCCGTCCAGTTGAACATCAACAACCCCAACTTCCTCATCATGCAGGGAAAAATCACCAAGGTGCTCAACATGAAACCACACGAGATCCTCGCGCTCATCGAGGAGGCAGCAGGTACACGTACATACGAAGAACGTAAGGACAAGGCTCAAAAAACCATGGCCAAGAAGGAGGCCAAGTTGACGGAAATCAGACTGTTGCTTCGTGAAGAAATCGAGCCCAAGCTCGACAAGTTGCGCAATGAAAAGCGTAGTTTTGTCGAGTATCAGCAGACCCAAATCGACTTGGAGCGGCTCTCGCGAATTGTGGCTGCGCACGACTATCTCCGACTCCGTAAGGGCTTCACGGACCACCTGAACTTTGTTGCTCAGCACGAGGCCAAATTGAGCGAGCTCAACTTTGAGATCGAGCGCTTGGGCATCGAGATAGGCAACTTGAACGCGGACTTGGAACAGGTGCGGCGCCAGCGTGATTCTGAGCTCACTGCCGATAGCCGTATTAAGGAGATTGAAAAGACGGAGCAGGACTTGCTGGACGAGATCACACGTGCGAGCACGGCTCGCGACATCAAGCGTGAGAACCTCCGTGACGAGGAGGAAAAGCTCCGGCGTGCTCAAGCGGCTGTGGCGGAGATCCGCACCGCTTTGGCCGCAGACCAAGACAACTACAGCGCGCACGAGGCGCAGTACCGTGCTGCTCAAGACGAGCTTGCCCGCCTCAAGGATGAGTACAACAAGAAGGATGAATTACTCTCCACTTTGTCAACGGGAGTTTCGTCCACAGGCAGTAGTTCCGGTGGCTACACCGCACAGCTCAACGAAGTCAAGGCAAAGCTCAATGAAGCTGCTTCGTTGGTGCAGCGATCAGAGCTCCGAGTGCAGCACCTTACAGAGCAGATGCGTAACGATGCGCCCAAGTTGGCCAAGGCACGTCAAGACAACGAGCTGCTCATCGCCAACATTGCACGCTACAAGAGTGACATTGCTGAGCGCACGCAGGCTATTGAGGATATGGGTGTTAAGCAGGGTGTACTTGATGAGTTGCCGCGGCGCGAGCGCCATCTTGCAGCTGAGGAGGCGCGTATTATGGGTGCGCGCCGACAGATAGAGCGTGAGGTGGGGAGCATTGGATTTGACTACACGCGGCCATACGAGGGCTTCAACGATGGGGCTGTGCGAGGGGTAGTTGCGCAGCTTTTTGAGTTAGGAAAGAGGGACACCAAAGAGGGTGCTACCGACCCGTCTCTTGCTCTCCAGGTGTGTGCAGGAAACAGACTCTACAATGTTGTGGTAGACACTTCGGAAGTGGCCACGCAGTTGTTGGAACGTGGACAGCTCAAGCGTCGTGTCACCATCATTCCGTTGGACAAGATATCTGCTCGCAGTGTGGACCCTCGTGTGGTTCAGCATGCACACGAACTCGCACCCGGTAAGGTGGACCTTGCACTCGACTTGATCAACTTTGACGAGGAGCTTGTGCGTGCTATGAAGTATATCTTCGGTTCCACGTTTGTTTGTCACGACCCGCAAACTGCCAAGGCCGTAACTTTCTCTCCGCAGATCCGCACGCGGTCCATCACTCTAGACGGTGATATCTATGACCCTGAGGGTAATCTCTCTGGTGGTTCACGCAAAAGTGGCCATTCGACATTGGTAAAGATCCAGGAGTTCAACCGGTTGGGTGCCGAATTGGCGCGTGTTCAGCACGAGCTCCGCGAGGTTCGTGCCGAGTTGAAGCGCACGTCCGAGGTGCTGCGCCGTGTGCATCAGCTCCAGACCGAGCTCGACTTGAAGACATATGAGTGCGGGCTCTTGGAGAAGAAGTTGGACTCCAACCTGATCTTGCGCACCAGTGAACAGAATGAGCGTGCTATTGCGGACTTGGAGCAGCAGATTGCTGCCGCGCGCGAGCAGATTGCTGACTACGAGCGCGAGATTGCACGTATCTCTCGCGACATGTCCGAGTTCAATCGCGACAAGGGCACCAAGTTGAAGGATATGCAGCGCGAGGTGCAGCAGTTGAAGTCTGCGGTATCGGCCAAGCAGAATGACGTTGCACGGCTTGCCGACCGTTTCCAGCAGATGGAGATTGATAGCGAGCAGCAGCGTGCCGAGTTGCGTACGTTGGAGGACAGTATCCGTGTGCTGGAAGCGGTGATTGCCGAGGCCCAGAGAGAGGTTGCTCTGCTCACGAATCAGCTTGAGTGTCGCACGCGTGAGTTGGCGCAGGTGCGCGCGGATTTGGATGATCAGCGCGCAAACTTGCTCAGCTTGGATGATGAGATCAGCGAGTTGATGGCTACTGTGGCTCACAAGAACGCCACGGTACTGGAGCGCAAGTTGGAGGTACAGCGCCTTAACCACGAGCTTGAGAAGCTGGAAAGCATCACCGGTGGCTTCAAGGCCAAGTTGGACGACATTGTGCACCGCCACGAGTGGGTTGCCGACGCCAATGTCGTGGAGGCAACTGTGCTGCAGTACCGCAACGTCAACCTCGACGAGTGTGCTGCGCAGTTGGCTGCGTTGGAGGACAAGTTCGAGGGTATGAAGTGCAAGGTCAATGTTAACATCATGAGTATGATTGACAATGTGGAGAAGAAGGAGGCGCTGTTGAAGCACATGGTCAAGACTATTGAGAAGGACAAGAGTAAGATTGTCAACACCATCGACAAGTTGAATGGGTACAAGCGTGATACGCTCAATTCCACGTACCGCAAGGTGTCTGACGACTTTGGCCAGATCTTTGCTGACTTGCTTCCGGGCTCTTTTGCCAAGTTGGTTCCGGTGGACATGATGGACGTGACGCGGGGGCTTGAGGTCAAGGTCAAGTTGGGTGAGGTTTGGAAGGAGAGCTTGGTGGAGTTGAGTGGAGGGCAGCGTTCTTTGGTGGCTTTGTCGTTGATTATGGCTTTGCTTCAGTTCAAGCCTGCGCCGATGTATATTTTGGATGAGGTGGATGCAGCTTTGGATTTGTCGCATACGCAGAATATTGGGCATTTGATAAAGACGCGGTTTCGGGGCTCGCAGTTTATTGTTGTTTCGTTGAAGGAGGGGATGTTTACGAATGCGAATAGGGTGTTTCGGACGCGTTTTCAGAATGGTACGTCGGTGGTGCTGGTTATGTAGCGAGCGAACGAGCGAAGAGAGTGAAGTTAGTGAGTGAGTGAATTGAGTGAGTGAAGTGAGTGAGTGAAGTGAGTGAGTGAAGTGAGTGAGTGAACTTACACCAAAGGAAGATTGAGTTACTGACTCAGTGAATTGAACAACTGACTGAACTGAACGACTGACTGGATTGAACAACTAACTGGATTGAATGACTAACTGACAAAGAGTGGAAATGATAAGATACTCAAACACGCGCACTGAATCAGCGAAGCGAGTGAGTGAACCTACTTCAGGGGGAGATTAAATGATTGACTGATTGATTGATCTATCGACTAACTGTCTAACTACTTCATGACTGGTCTCCCGTCATTTATTGTTGAGGACCGTGTCTCCCTTGTTTAGAGAAAGTAAAAGTGAGTAAACGAACAATAGTGCATATGAGGCAAGACCAATAGGGAAGAACGAAGTGGGCGATGAATAATATTCAAGAATCAGAAGAAGAGTCAGAATGAGCGATGAACAATCGATAAGAATCAAAATGAACAATAAGAATAATCAGAGTGAACGATGAACAATTGGCAATAATCAGAGTCAGAATGAAAGATGAAAAATTACTCGACTCATTGTGTTCATTGAATTCGCCTAGTTCGTGTTCACTCATTCCTGCGCTTACCTGAACGTTCCTCATTCCATTATTCTTCCTTCCTCGGTTACTACTACTTCGCCTTTTGACCTTCATGGGTCCGATCCCTTTCAGAAGCTCATTCGCGCGAGAAAAAACATCTAACATTGTGACTCTGCTATCCTGAGTACATATACCTTGTTCATATATGGTTTTGGTTTCTTTTGTGCCGCTTTCTTGGAGTCAGTCTGCCTCATTACCATTGAGGACACATTCAGTTTTCAGTCTCAGTACCATTGAGGACACATTCAGTTTTCAGTCTCAGTACCATTGAGGACACATTCAGTTTTCAGTCTCAGTCCTATTCTTTGAATAGTCCTTCCTCAGTCCTCACTCACGTAGTCAGAATGGGAGGAGGTAGTTAGATAGAGATTAATGATTAACAGGGTATTACTATAGATTGCAATGAATACACGATATTATTAGAGGAGACATAAGCTGAACAGCAAAGTGAGTAAGTGAGTGAGTGAGTAAACTTACATCATAGAAGTGATTTTAATTATTTCTTCCGAAGATTTTCTGAACGAGTTATTGGAAAAATAGAGTGGTCTGTATGTGAGTGAACATTTTGCTCGTTCATTCGTTTGCTCGTTCAGGGTGATAACTGAACAAACTGGACGACAAATAGAGTGGTGAATGGGTGGTAGTATTGCTTGTGAGGGAATAGACAATAGGAATGAGATAAAAAGAAAGGAATGAAGAGATAAAAAGGAAGGAATGAAAAATAGTGAGGAGGTAGAGATGGGGGCGAGTTAGTCCGCGAGTAAATTGAGCAACAATTAACGAGAATCTAGTAACAAATCAATGGTATTCGGTTTACTCACGTTCATTTAATCGTTATTGACGTTGATTCAATTATTCAATAGTTGTCAATACCTCCAACTTTAAGCTCCAAATCTGGTACACAAAAAATCAGCCTGTAAAAGCTACTCTCCTTCCCTATCAATATGTCTTCATTTCAACCATATGGAATTATAAAATGGGTTGTCCGTGATTCCGGAGCGTATACTTTTGCAGAACGCTTGCAAACCCTACATAAAACGAAGGTTTTTAAGTCGTACATGAAATCCACCCAGATTACTCGTTCATTTACCTCTGTATAATATTTGTTCACTCATTCAGCTCGTGAAGTTAGTTTGTATGAGTTGTGTAATTGGGACTATGAACTTAACTCGTTTCGCTTGTGAAACGAAACAATAAACTTTATATATGGAGATACTGAACAACTAAATGAAAGAGGTGATATGAGAGTGAATAAACCTAATACACATCGCTTCCAATGACCGACGATCAACCCTATCTTATGCTAACCCCCCCAAAAGTCTACACAGCTGTCAACGTGTAGAACTAGTATTATAAACGAAATTGCGAACTGGAAGCGACTGCACTCATGGGAATATCCAACTAGTTTGGAGTATATCTGACATCCAATCAGGAGCTTCTTTTTGAATGAAAGATTAGCAGAATTGGAGTATATCTGACATCCAATCAGGAGCTTCTTTTTGAATGAAAGATTAGCAGAATTGGAGTATATCTAACATCCCGTCAGGAAATCATTTTCATTTCAAGAACAGCATATTTGGAGTATATATAACTTCCACTCAGGAGATTCTTTTCAAACAGCAAAATTACAGAAGAAGAGTAGAACAATGCATCAATTGACAAAAGCCAATATCATTGGGTCAACTGCTTTAAAGGTCTATGTCGCACAAGGCGGACAAAAGGGGTAGCCACGTGTATACCTCAAAGTCAGAATATTGCGTTTTGCAGTAGCAATATAAAGAAAATAGAAGTCGGACGAAAATAGCCGAGGTGCAGAATAGTGGTCAACAAGACGCAACCATTGTAAGTAACATGTGAAGGAGGTGGACCAAACAACAAAACATATGTGTGTATAGATTTCGTCGCTAAGCAAAAAATCACGCTCACGCATCAAAACTAAAAAGCAATGCCAGATGGTACAAGGGCTCATATTAAAGTTTAAAGTACGAACCGTGGATGAGGTTAAATACGAACTTGGCGTGTATGAACACAAGCAGAATGTATTATAGCGAGAAAAACATGATAGTGTGTATGAAGGTTATCTGAAATGAGTGGATAGAGGTAGATATGACTTGGGTAGATGTAAATATGACTTGATTGTAAATATGAACTTGGGAAGTTTTATGAAGATATTTGTAGGTCGAGGAAAAGTTCAAGTATAAACGGCAGATGAAATTTTCATAAAGTGCATGAGGAAGTTGCTAGAGCGTTGAAAGCTTAAATACTACTTGTCTCGTTAAGCAGATTGAAGATAGAGAAGCTGAGATTGTACATGAAGTAGACTAAAGTAAAGCTTTTACATGAAGCAGACTAAAATTAAACTTGTATATGAAACAGACTGAACTTACTTTTAGATGAAACAAGCCTATGATAAGTTGAATACAAACTTACTACACATGATACAAGTTCTGTGAAAGTCGACGTCAGCTTTTTTTTTGGAGGCCTGGGCAAGTATACACCTACTATTCAAATATTCACTTACCCTTTTACTCTTTTTCCTTTACTCACTTACTCATTTACTCACTTACTAACTTACTCACTTACTCACTTACTCACCCACTTAACTACTCTCCCACTTAACTACTCTCCCACTCAACACTTCACTCACTCACTCAGATCACTCCCTTCGCTCGTGAAGATCGTTCGATCGTTCAGTCTCTCTATATGTTTATTCACTCACTCACTCACATCACTCCCTTCGCTCGTGAAGATCGTTCGATCGTTCAGTCTCTCTATATGTTTATTCACTCACTCACTCACATCACTCCCTTCGCTCGTGAAGTTCGTTCGTTCGCTCGAAGTGTTCAAACCGGCCAAATGTAGATCGATCTGTCAAACAGGTACGAAAAAATGTTATGTGGTTTCTCGTCACTCCATCCAGCCAACCCCTATTGACACATAAACCCATTATTCTTCATCATACACCAGTACATCCCACACTTTACTACCACTGCTTTCTTCTCCTAATCAATAAATGCCCACCCTGTTAAATCCCAACCCATACCTTTCTCTCTCTCTCTATTGGTCATCCAAAAATAATCTAGTCAAACACCAATTTGGTTATTTTCACGGCTCATCATGTTTTTCCAAATTTTTGCCCAAAACTTCATCTAATGAAAGTATCGAATCATAGTCATACGCAGCATCTCATACGAACCAGCCTCTACATAAACGGTACCTCTCCTCTACACCCGTCTTTTACACCCCTCCACACCTCCATCCCCTCCACCATATCTTGTACTTCCGATTCTGTTATCATTTTTCTTCGAAAAAACAACACGTCAAATCATCGAGAAGACCGCTGATCACATGGCACAGACGGTTCAGATGACGCCATACGACTACGAAGAGAAGAAGCGAGTGGACTCCAGTCTCGTGGGCTTCGCCAAAGGTGCAAAAACACGCATCGTGGCCGCTGTAGTCGCCATGATGTTCGTGCTATCTCTCATACGTGTGGCTCTCAGTCCGGCCGCTTTATACTCGCCCGACTTTCTGAATATCGCCCTGGTGCTGTACTTCGACTTGGGCCACTACACAGGGAGCCCCAACGGATGGCAATACGACGAGCGCGTGTTGTTTTGCGTTCCGTTGAGAGATGCCGCTGCACACTTGCCCATGTTCTTTGGGCACATGCGCAATTTGACGTACCCTCACAACTTGATCGATCTTGCCTTTTTGGTGTCGGACTCGCTGGATGACACCATGGGTGAGCTCAAGCGCCACTTGAACGAGATTCAAAGCGATCCAAACACCAAGATGCGTTTTGGTGAAATAGAGATTTTCGAAAAGGACTTTGGCCAGGTCATCGGCCAGGGTTTTTCCGACAGACACGGCTTTGCTGCCCAGGGTCCGCGTAGAAAGCTCATGGCACGCGCACGGAACTGGTTGTGGTCGGTGGCCATCAAGCCCTACCACTCGTTTGTGTACTGGAGAGATGCCGATGTCGAGACCGTACCACCTACAATTCTCGAGGACTTGATGCATCACGGCAAGGACATCATCGTACCCAATGTGTGGAGACCTTTACCAGACTGGTTGGGTAACCAGCAGCCCTATGACTTGAACTCGTGGCAGGAGTCCGACGGAGGCTTGCAGTTGGCGGAGACTTTGGACGAGGATGCGTGCATTGTTGAGGGTTATGCCGAGTATCAAACATGGAGGCCACACTTGGCGTACTTGCGTGATCCTTATGGTGACCCAGAAGTGGAGATGGAGTTGGACGGCATTGGAGGTGTGTCGATCTTGACCAAGGCGAGGGTTTTCCGGTCGGGTGCACATTTCCCGGCCTTTTCCTTTGAGAAGCACGCGGAGACCGAGGCATTTGGCAAATTGAGTAAGCAGATGGGATACCTGGTGATTGGTCTACCACACTATGTTATCTGGCACATCTACGAGCCGTCGTCCGACGACTTGAAGCATATCGAGTGGATGGCGCTCGAGGAGGTGAGGCAAAAGGAAGCTGCAAAGATCAAGAAGGTGTATGATCGTGTATGGGACAAGGCATTTGACGACGTGCTGGCTAACTGGCAGCGTGAGCGCATGATGTTTTTGAAGAACACGGATATGACCAGCCAGAGGAAGGTGCTTGTGGATTGGGCTGGTGTGGATGAGTACAACATCGATGCAGAGGTTTCTGATCAAAAGCGTTTGGCGGACTTCAACCCGTGAGTAAGGTAGGGACACGCGAGTGTAGGCATAGCTATAGATTTGCAAAATATGGAGTAGGTGGAGAGAGAGAGGTTAGAGAAATGGATGTTGCATCGATAAATGAGGAGTCGATGGTTTTTATCAGGGATTCGTAATGATTTTTCAATCGACGAGTTAATGATTCTTTAATCGACGAGTTAATGATTCTTTAATCGACGAGTTAATGATTCTTTAATCGACGAGTTAATGATTCTTTAATCGACGATGATTCTTTAATCGACGACTTAATGGATTTTCAAATCAACGAGCATATGGATTTTTAAATCGACGAGTTAATGGATTACTCAATCAACGTCTCATTAATAAATTCTTCAAATGCACGCATGTCGTCTCATTGGATTCTCTTCATGGCTTGCACCCATGACTCCGTAATGGAGTAAAAAGATCCGAAAAGAACAAAGTAAGGTGATCTCCTTACTCATGGCATTCATAAGTTCATAGTGTGAAAATATACAGGGAGTAGATGTATTTTATTAATCAAATATAATGCAATTGTTCGTGATTCTGTAGTGACACCAGAGGGAAATTCAGCGCAATCACAATATAGCACTAAACACGTGTTGGTGACCCCGTGTTGATGACCCCCGGAACAAGCCGAAGTCGGCTTCACACTGCATTGACAGAATCTCAGCGATTATACACTTTAGCGCTCTGCAGCGAGGGAATATGCAGTACCACAAATACAAAGTGCACGCTAAATCAGAATATATAGAGGTGCCTAAGTGAGTGATATACCGGGGTGAGTGAACCTACTGTATAGTGAGTAAAGTAGAGGGATCGTCATCACTCCCTCACTTCACTCGCTCCGCTCGTACATATCACCAGCCACCCTTTACTTCTGCAACATACGACTGTTTTTGATGTTTTGCGGATAAAGAACACTTGAATTCTGTGCACCCCAAGTACGCCAAGACTCCGCATTGTGTTACATTATGGAAAAATCCATCTTGCGATACGTGAAGCAACATGTACACTGTTTTTAGTTTCTTCAGCTTGTTCTATGAGGTACTGCTCGATTTTCAAACTTGGTAATACCAGAAAAGCATTCCAGAAGTCACGGATCCAATCATCCTTTGTCTACGAGAGCGCTGGTTTGCTCCATGCCAAGAGGGCTGGCAACGCGCTCTCTCAATTTGGGGGAACATAGGGAATGTAAGCACAAATTGTAAACAATAGAATGATGGTTAAAAATATTACAACAAGGGTGATGGAAAAGATCGGAGGTTTCGGATTGTAGATGAAAATAGACACGTTTTTGGAGCGAAGAAATAATCAAACAATACTGGAAAAGTTTTAGTTCACTAAAAGGAATGTTAAGAATTCGTTCTTTGTATTGTTATGCGCCTTGACCAAAGTACTTGGAAACCATATCGTGTTGCCATAGCTTTTGGCGCCTCATACGAAAAATGCACTCAAAAGGGCTGTCCATGTATGTGGCGATCATTTATGATGATTTTGCATATATTTTGCTTGGCGATACTCGTAACCATCTACAGATCTACGCACAATGCCGCAGGGAATCTTGATATACGATAATACTGTTTCACAAAGTATATCGGGTTGTAAAAGTACGAAAACAAACTCAAAACTCAATTATGTACATTAGATTTCCGATAACGTACCCGCTCTCCATATATCACGACGTTCTTTGAATGCATTGTATGAAAGTGTACTCACTGATTACGGAATGTATCAGTTATATTTGCTCAAATGGCAAGCAATCTGACAGCAACTGCGCATGAAGTTGGAAAATACGTACAGAATACTGCATCTTGGTAGCTTTGTAAGCTGTCAAGTGGCCTGAAGGATGAGAGGTGCTTACAAGACGTATACAGTATGAATCATATTCGGATGCAGGTCGAAGCAACAAAAACAATGCCCCAAAAACCCTTTAGTTCACAAGCACTTTGGTTTGTTCTGGTATCTTTGTGACTAATATACTTCTCATTCCTGTAAAAACAAGAACTACAGGAAACGTGAATACTTTCCGAAACCATGGAATAATTTTTAACGTTCTCCATATGGCCTGTGCGTCAGAAAATTTCTTCATACCCAGGGTGTACTTTGACTAAAATTTGGCTTTGATTAGGGGTACAATTGCTTCATCACCATGTTTTGTCATTACATTACTGGGGGATGTAAAGACTCTATTTCGATGCTGTTAGTTGAAAACGGCAACATTGGTCCCGAGTTTGAGCTGATTATCTGCGTTTCCGTATTATTACACAAAGCTATCAGCTGATTTCTATTAGGCATCAGGGAAGAATTGCGAGATACTTTCGGTATCATTCCACCCAAAACAGTCCCATCAAAAACCCAGGGCAAGCATCAAAATGTGTCATCAACCTTGCAGATGCTGAATTCAGGATTTCCCCTGACCCATCCTTCACTACGAATTAATTAGTTCATTCCGTACTTCCT
The DNA here is from genome assembly GCA_030674215.1 of Kodamaea nitidulidarum. Classification (NCBI taxonomy): domain Eukaryota; kingdom Fungi; phylum Ascomycota; class Pichiomycetes; order Serinales; family Debaryomycetaceae; genus Kodamaea; species Kodamaea nitidulidarum. Next base: position 3,563 of record JAJLWI010000017.1, on the reverse strand, counting down.
GCCATAGACCCAAATATCCTCCTAAGCCTTTGTGTTTCTGTCTTGCCATTTTTAAACTCGCCACCGTCGAAGTTGCTGATTGTGTTTAATTTTGAGTTGAGTTTAAATGTATTTGCAACAGTACCGTGATAATATGTTACTTGATTATAGTTGCCCCGGCTTTTCGAGTCCGTGCTTAACCAGTAAAGTTCACAATGTCTGTAGCATCACAAAATCAATTTCCGTCACCTTGTTGAAAGAGCTTCCTTTATGCAAAAATGTATAATTGCAAAAATAATTTGTACTCAGGGCTCGCACAAACCTGTTTTATTGCATCCAAAAGTAGTCTGGCTAAATATATGTTTTAACCCAATGTGCTTCTCATCCGAAAGCGTGTCTGTTTTCCCCCAATCACGAATTCGACACAAACCCACATTTCGCAGCTATCCATTCTTCGTAGGGATATAAGAGGGCACTCAAGTCCTCGACTTTAACACCATCCAACTACAAACACAATGGTCTCTTCGCTCGCTTTAACCCTTTCTGCCCTTGCTTCTTACGCTGCTGCTGCCAACGTCGACTGTTTGGTCAACGGTAAGGCCGTTGCTACCGTCGACAGTGAAACTGGTGTCTGTCCATTCACTCTCCCAGACTCCTTGAAGGTTGACTTCAACTACACTGACGACAGCCACTACCTTGCTGACTTTTACTACGCCACTGGTGACGGTAAGAGATTCTGGAACGACATCCGCAATGCTGGCAGAGTTATTGAGGTTGCAGCTTCCATCCTTGCTAAGGAGTCCGAGCTTCCTCTCTTCAGCGTTCACGCTGAGCAGAACGGTGCTTCTAACTCCACTGTTGCTAGAAGATTCGAGAACACTATCTTCAAGAGAGATGATGTTGACGACTTCGTTGCTAAATTGAAGACTCTCGATGGTACTGCTGTTACCGGTGTTAAGTTGGCTGTTGCTCCAGCTTCTAACGGTACTACTTCTACCACCAGCAGTGCTTCTACCCCTACCGTCGGTCCTTCTGGTATTTCCACCTTGACCGACAAGTCCACTAAGATCATCACCATCACTTCTTGCTCTGAGGACAAGTGCCACGAGACCACTACTCCAGCTACTCTTGGTCCAGTCACCACCACTGTCAACGAGGAGGTCACCACATACACCACCTGGTGCCCAGTCACTACTGAGACCGAGAAGTCCACCAAGATCATCACCATCACTTCTTGCTCTGAGGACAAGTGCCACGAGACCACTGCTCCAGCTACTCTTGGTCCAGTCACCACCACTGTTAACGACGAGGTCACCACCTACACCACCTGGTGCCCAGTCACTACTGAGACCGAGAAGTCCACCAAGATCATCACCATCACTTCTTGCTCTGAGGACAAGTGCCACGAGACTACTGCTCCAGCTACTCTTGGCCCAGTTACCACCACTGTTGACGACAAGACCACCACCTACACCACCTGGTGCCCAATCACTGAGTCCACTGGTACCGTTGCTCCAGTCACCACCGTCACCACTGGTACCGTTGCTCCAGCTTCCACCTCCCCAGCCATCTCCACCTTTGTTAACGGTGCTGGTCAGAACAAGGCTACCTTCATGGCTTTGGCTGCTCTTCCTTTGGCTTACTTCCTTTAAGTGTGCCACTGGTATGTCATAGTCATCTGAGTTGGTGCTATCACAATTATACTTAACAATTGCAACGGTTGAAGTCGTTTGAAGTACACATCGATCGCGTGGGGGTTGAGTATTGTGATAATTGACTCAGTATACTATTCGTGTAACCCATATCACCAGTTCGGGACAAATGATTCCCTGGAATCGCATTTAGATTTCGCCTTTTAAACCCATCATATTACCTACAAGATTCGTCTTCTCAGATGGGATTTTTTTCGATCAAGTCACGGCGTGCCATGGCTTTTAATCCTCTTGAGTGGTGTAATTAGTTTTGAATATACACCTTTGATATTTCGTTTCTGTAGCAAGTGATGGTTCCGGCCTCACTGAAACAATTCTTGATCCGAGTTCTCATTATACATGGGCTCATGTGATGGCAGGTGATACGAATTGTTTGTTCTCCTTGTTCTAAGCGGCATAACCTTTAGCAGGATCTTGCATAATTTGGGAGATGGTTCCACCGTCTCAATCAGCTGAAAGCTTTTCCCAGGATAACAATTTCATATGATTTTGTTATATGGTGTTATTTTGTTTGCTTCCACTTTTAAAAGACGACCAAAAAATGTTGCAAAACTAGTTGCCAGATTATTAAATCAATAAAAGCTGTTGTGGAGAGCTCTGTTGACTTCAAATGAACATCCAAATTGCACATGCTAACTAGCTCGATGAAAATGGGCGACCCCGCAAATTACCTTTACGAAACATCAATCACCTGACAAAGCTAAAGCGCCAAATTTTGAGCAAGCAACAAATTAAAGTTACCGATTGTTATGAAACTGAAATTAAAAACATGAACCTGACGCGGTTACACAGGTAGGTTACGAACAAAGCCGAACATACAGTTCCTTTAACCAATGACAGAAGGCCAGTGATCTTCACGGGTGTGTGTCTGGAGCTGCATAATACACATGCGTGTGATATCAGAAGATCAGTATGCATGAGAAGAGCCCCTCAAAAACACACGACTTGATACTATGGAGCTCTAGAGAATCTGTCCGATGCGAAGGAGCATAGAATTGAACCGTTTCACTTTAACAAACAAACAAGATTCGCACGAACTGCCCAACACCTGTGGTGAATAAATTTGCTTCGCGCTTGCGGAATGTTTCCCGATGAGGTTTGTTTCCTTGTTGTGCAATATACGCGAATTTCGCGTATGCATATACAATGCACTTTGGGCTCACATCTGTTCTAGTTACCCCTAAACCCGGAATCGAAGGATCCGTCTGAGCTTATTCGGCCACATAGACAACAAAGCTTGCTCACTATAATATACCGTTTATGCAAGGGAATTTGGGTGTACTTACGTATATGCTCATTGCGATGATCTGTGGAATTAAGGGTGTCAAGACTTGAGTCGGCAGTGTGTCTTATTTGCCGAGGTCGAAGAGCCGAACATGGGGCAAAATTTATGGATTTTTAAGTTTTGTGTTTCGTGTTCCTGAGGAGAAAGTTCGCACAATCCCAATTTGGTCATTATAATATCCAAAATGTTGCAATTTTGGCTTAATGTGCATAGCCGAAACAAAAGTGTACGCGACAGGGGCAACCAAGTAAAGTGCTCATATGCAACCGCATTGATGGAAAGGTTCTAGGGAAGTGGCCTGAAATCTTATAAAGCTAGCAGTCTTGGAGTTCTTTGGTCCCTAGTTTTCAAACAAGACCAACTCCCTACATTCGTTATTATGCAGTTTGCAGTATTATTATCATTAGCCGTTTTGACTGCCTCCACCCAGGCAGCGAACTTGCAAACTGTTGTCACTGCAGTCACTGTGGGTGATGTCGTTACTCTGTACACTACTGTCTGTCCTCTCACTGAGCTGAAGACAACTACTCCAGTTAAGCCATCGACTCCAGCTGAGCCATCGACTCCAGCTAAACCATCCACCCCAG
>JAJLWI010000160.1:0-25059 GCA_030674215.1 Kodamaea nitidulidarum | reverse complement strand
CGTTCGTTCAGTTCGTCGTTCGTTCAGTTCGTCGTTCGTTCAGTTCGTCGTTCGCTCAGTTCGTTCGCTCGTTCAGTTACTAATATATAATGAAAGTTCACTCACTCACTCACTTCACTCGCTTTGCTCGTGATCTTCGTTCGCTCGTGAACTTCGTTCGCTCGTTCAGTTACTAATATATAATGACAGTTCACTCACTCACTCACTTCACTCGCTTTGCTCGTGAACTTCGTTCGCTCGTTCAGTTACCTACTATATAATGAAAGTTCACTCGTTCACAACTCTCCCACCTCAACCTTCTTCTCAGTCTTGTACCTACCCCCCTCAAAAACAGGATGAGTGAACCTAACAACACCCTCCTTAGTAACCCCAATGGTGGTAAAAACCTGCGCAATGTACTCACCCTCCTTCTCAGTAACAATGTCATACTTCAACACAGCCCTGTGGTTGCTTGGCTCAGCCAAACCACCTCTGGCACGAGTAGGCTCCTCAAACTCCCTAATGTTAACCGGGAATGGACCATTAGACTTCTCCTTCAACTCACCAATGGTCTTGGTCGACATCTTCATCTTGAAGTTGTAGTTGCTGCCAGTGAGCTTGTAGAGAGTGGCACGGTAGTCACTGTCTCTAACCTTACCCTCACCAGTGCTGACCAAAATGTCCAAACCATACACTTCACCCTCCTCAAACTTGACAGTGTCAACCTGGGCCTTGTTCTTGGCCGATGGGTTAATAATAACCTCCTTGTCTCCGTACATCTTGTCTCTCTCCTGGTTGTGGGTGAGCATGGAGTCCACGGCAACCATGTCGTAAGCAGCAGCAGCCTTGTCAACCACCGCGGTAACGTCCCAGTTCTTCTTCCCAATCTGGAACTGTGCAATTGCGGCTTCAGATGCGGTGTTTGCTGCATGGATCAAGTCAGCAGTGCGTCCGGAAACGGGCTCAACTTCGCTACCAACAATAACCGTCTGAGCAACAATACTAGGGAATCCATCAACATGAACACCCAACATCACATTGACAACATCGCCATTTTTGAGCGTAATGTTGGAGTTTTCGTCCTTGCTAAGGGGTGCCAAGTGTGCGGGGATTTGGTTAGGGTTGACACATGTTGGGAATGCGATGCCCTTGTGGGTGTCTTGTACGCTTTCCAACTCTTTTTGCATCAACTGGTCGCCCAAAACACACAAGTCGTATGTGGTGGCGCCGTTGACGGTGGCCTTCAAAACCTGGATCAATACACGGTCACTGATTGCACCTGCGCGGGTGTATTTGTCCGCGGTGGCTGGATTTGTTATGGAGTTATCGACTGGTTCAGCGGCAACGGTTTTTGCGGCGGCCTTTTTTGCGGCGGCTTTTCTTGCGGCGGCCTTAGCGGCGGCAATTCTGGAGGCTGAGTGTTAGAATTGATGGGATGGAAGAGTTTGGTACATACCTGGTTTTGGTGGCATTGAAGAGAAGAAAAGAATAAAATGGAGAAAAGAGGAAAGCAATAAAAAAGAGTAATTTCAGGAGCGAACGAAGTGAGTGAGTGAGTTAACTTATATCAAATAAATAACTGAACGAACTTCACGAGCAAAGCGAGTGAGTGAATTTACATTGTTTAGATAACTGAATGAACTTCATTGTATATGGGGGTAAATGAATGACTGAGTGAACTACATTATAGAGGTAACTGACTGACTTAACTACATTACAGAGGTAACAAAAAAGTGATGATATAGAGGTAACTGATAGTGATGAAAGTGCATTATTTTAGATAATTAAACGGGTTCTTCTCACTACTTATTATAACACTGATTGCTGGTAGGGGAGGAGGTGATGAGGGAATGAATTGACGGAAGAGGTAAGAGTAAGGAACAATAGAAAAATCAACGAGGAATGAAGAAGTCAAGAAATGGGAGATGAGAAATCAAGAAATCAAGAAACCAACGAGAAATCAACCAAAATCAACTAGTGGGAAACAGAAAAAAGATGATAGTAATCTCTTCAAAGACTCTTGTAGATAGTAATCTCTTCAAAGACTCTTGTAGATAGTAATCTCTTCAAAGACTCTTGTAGATAGTAATCTCTTCAAAGACTCTTGTAGATAGTAATCTCTTCAAAGACTCTTGTAGATAGTAATCTCTTCAAAGACTCTTGTAGAACAATCAGTATAATGGAAGCAAGTCCAAAATGGCTTTCCTGTACGCCCAAAATACCCTGTGTTCTGGTAAAAAGTACAAATCGCTCAACTTGCCATGTTAACAGGGTATATGGACTGAAGTAAGCTTACTACTATAAGTCTTCTCTCTATCTTTATACTGGAAGATGCTTCCGAGGTTTTTTCGCTTTTTCACTATTAGTGTTTTTCTGTGCCGTGGCTGCGAAAAATCGATGCTTTATAGCTGCAGATGTTTATTCAACGAGATCCTCCCTCTTAAACTAAAATTATCTCTACTGGATTTGTTTCGGCTTGTATTCTTCTATGCCGGGAGTTTATGGAAGGTTCTTTCTTATATTCGTCTTTGTAGGGGGATTACGGAAGGGTCTCTCATATATTCCATCCTGAACAGAACAAATCAAGTGAGTGAACAATATAGGGAGGTGAACTCAGTGAGCGAGATGAACATTTTATCTCTATTTAGTTTCTACTATAGAGATGTTCAGTCGCTCAGTAATCTCTTATGGTGTTTGTTCAGTCGTTCGGTAATTTCTAATACTTGTCCACCCATATCTGTTCACTAATAAAGTAACCCCATATTTGTTCACCCATCCAATATTTGTTCACTCATTCAGTTAACCCCCTTTCCATGACGCAATCAAAATGTTTGCAATCATTTTATCTCCCAGTACTCAACAGATGAGCTCTGCCGAATTTCCCTCAACACAATCAGGTGCTTGATAAGTGTTTCTAGGAAATGCGCACCTAAACCCTGCTGTTTAAAAAATATCTTTTTGCACCCAACGGTACATGAACTGTTCTTTCATGTAAACAAAACACGAACTATTCTTTCATCTAGTGTGGCTGATATATCAGGTGACAGAGCATCAGTTTCACAGCAATTGCACCAGTTTATTAACAATGTTCTTTTATATTCTCACTAGGTTTTCTCAAAAGCTTATAGTGTAGAGATGCTAATTTGATCGAACACATATTTAGTTCTCACACATTAATCTTGCTTGAACCTGGATGTACAGGCTTTCAAAAAACTGAAAAAGACATACGAATTTCAAGCTTATCAAGCGAGTGGAGTGAGTGAGTGAGTGAGTGAGTGAAGTTACATTTATAGATAACTAAGCTCGTGAGTGAACTTACATTTCAGACATAACTAAACGAACAAACTTCACTCGCTTTCACGAAATTTAGAGATCTGAAGAGCTAAAAAACTTTACTCGTGAGTGAGACTAGCTACTATGAGGATTTGGAGAAAGATGATCTAAAAAAGAGTTCTCATTCAAGCAGGAAAACGAAAGATACTTGAGATGATACAGAAAGGATTGTTGGCTACGGAAAGTCTCCAGGAAAGCTGATCAGCAACTTCTCGCCAATTTCTCAGAAGCTGGGATTTTCGCCTGCGCAAGATCCTCACCGGCTCTGCCAGTACCGAGAGTCCTGATCTTCCGTCCCAGCCTGGCTCCAGTTCCACGTGAACAGTTCTTACACAACAAATCTGTTTACCTTGACAGTATTAAGGAGGAAGTGGGTGAGAACAGATATGCTTTTTCTGGCGGAACTGAACAATCTCAGTCGAATGCAACTAAAGCCCAAGTAGCGGAACTAGCAACATTTATTGAAAAAGGAGACGCCTTCAAAGTGGAATCTGCAGGAACTGCAAAAACGGAGGGAGTAATCATTGCAAAGTCTGGCCATACGTTAGGTCTGGTTGGTTCAAGTATCATGCCCAACGTCCATCGGGAAGGTAATCTCTCTAGATCAAATATACAAGAGTCAGCAAAAGAAGAAAATTCATCTGAGCTAGAAATCTCCTTCAAAAGAGCTCGGGAACAAAGCATGTTCAAATTCGATCAACAGCTTTCATCTCCAACGGATACTTCCACTCTCAAGAAATTGCACAAACTAAATTTTTGGCTGCGAAAAAAAAGCTCACTAATCAAGCTTCGATTGTATCTGCTGGTTTGGTACTGCTGGAATGGGATGGGGGCATTAAGCAAGAGCAATAAGCTACACCAAATGAGGCTCCACTTGAGCAACTTTTTTTTTGAAGCTGGCTAGCTCTCCTACCACTCTTTGTCCACTGGCTTATGCTCAAGCGTCCGCGAACACTTGCTACTCGCGTATGACCAGTGAATGTTCTGTCTGTTGGTGGCAGCGTTCAAATGGCTCCTTTAGCGAGGCCATCTTCTGCTCGCATCCAGAGTGCCGGAAGTATAGAGACTTGAGTAGAGAAGTAAAATTGAACGAACGAACGAGCTTACATCATAAAGAGAGAATTGAACGAACGAACGAACGAACTGAACTAGCGAATCGAGTGAGGTGAGTGAGTGAGTGAGCTTATATTACAGCAGAGGTAAACGAACGAACTGAACGAGCGAATCGAGTGAAGTGAGTTGAAGTGAGTGAGTTAGTTAGTGAACTTACATAATATGGACATATCTGAATGAAGCGAGTGAGTGAGTGAACTTGTTCTGTATGTAAACTTAATCACGTCATGAGAGTCAAGTTCGCTCGTTCATTCAGTTATCTCTATAGTGTTCACTCACTCACCCATTTCTCAATATAATGTTTGTTCACTCACTCACTTCACTCTCTTCGATCGTGAAGCTTGTTCGTTCGTTCAGTTATCTCTATAATTATTCACTCGCTTATGAAGTTCGTTCGTTCACTATAGAGTGATCTGAAGAGCTAACAAACTTTACGAGCAAAGCGAGTAAAGTGAGTCACCATTACACAAAAACCTTTCCATATCAATAGAAACCAACGGGAGAACCGAGGTACAATTCTCAGCCACACCTTCAGAAACAATTCTAGACATCTCCACAAAGTGTGTATTTTCCATCTGTCAAACTTTCTCACTGAGCATCTCAATGTTCAAATGCCTTCAGATTCTTTTTAGTCATTCTCAGTAAGCTACCCAAACCCGCATCGACCAGATCAGTTTTTCTCAAGCCTTTTTGTCACTCAAGCCTTTTTGTCACTCAAGCCTTTTTGTCACTCAAGCCTTTTTTGTCCTACAGCTGTTAGAGTCCCGCTCAGACCATTTCTTAAACCATACTAGCGATTTTGAGCCACACCCCAAAAGAAAAGCTCGCGTGCTTCACACGCAGAAAACGAAATTTGATGTATTCTTCCGATCCATGACCGACACTTCCGACTGTCACATGAAACTCCTTTGTTGCATTTCTACCGCGTAATTCATCAACACTATTATCACAAAACCTAAGCCCCATTCCATCGCGCTTTCTGAAATCAGTTCAGCCAATTGTTTCGTGAAAATTGCCCAAAATAGATGTCCCAATGTGTGTTGATGTTGCAGGTAAATACCAACCCTGTATCTCTCACTACATCCTCCGTACTCATGCCTATTCCTCTACAAACCTCAACCATGGGGAATGTGTTATCTGTGGCTTATCTTAATTGGTGCCTTACGGCTGCATGGTTGACCCCGGGCTCGTAATTTTTTCGCAGCCAATTGCTCAAACTATAAATATTGTATCAAGTCAGCTCTCTTTCTCAACAAACCCATGCGCTTAGCCACTGCCTATTTTCTTTCTCTTATTGCGGGCGCAAATGCGTCCGATGGCTTTGCAAAGCTCGACTTCAAGGTCCATCGCAGCCCGAACCCAGCTGCTGCTGCTAAAATAGAGGTCAGGGATCTCGAAGGTCCAGATTCGCCCTTCTCTAACATTGACGTCGACCAACAGCAAGGGTTCTATAGTGTGAACATTTCAATTGGATGCCCCCCTAGCGAGATTGAGGTTTTGCTTGACACGGGATCGTCCGATCTCTGGGTCAACACAATTGAGAACCCCTTGGGGGCCCTGGTAGACAGTGCAGAGTGGGGTCTTTACAACGTGAATTCCACGACCCTAAAACAGTTGAATGAGTCTTTTTACATCGAGTACGGCGATTACAGTTACGCTAAAGGATACTGGGGTACGGAGGATGTGACTGTCAATGGTCAATTGAGTGTCAAAAACCTCCAGTTTGGTGTTGCTGAAGTTTCCAACTCTTCCGTTGGTGTTTTTGGTATTGGGTTCACAGCTAACGAAGCCACAGACACTAGCGAGCCATTGTATGATAACTTCCCCATACTTTTGAAAAAACAGGGCCTCATCGAGAAAGTGGCATACAGTTTGTATTTGAATTCTGAAAGTGCGGAAACGGGAACAATTTTGTTTGGTGGAATTGATAACGCAAAGTATGAAGATGAATTGGCTACTTTCCCACTTAACCCTCACACTAAAACATATTACGACTTGGTTGTGAATCTTGAGTCTGTGAAGCTCAACTTGGGAGCAATCAATGTCCCCCAGAACTTCTCCAGTACTGTTCACATTGAAAAAGACTACCTTTTGGACTCAGGTACTACTATTCTTCAGTTGGATTACAGGATTGTTAATGAGATCATTGCACAGACTACGCATGCGCCGCCGATTTCTGCTCCTGATGATGCAGGGTATGTGCTTCCTTGTGATTTGTCTACCGATAAGCTCACTTTGGACTTTAACTTTGCCTCTCCATACACCACTGCTAGAAAGACCATCAAGGTTCCATTTACTGACTTGGTTGTTGACAGTGGATATACTGACAATAAGGGCAAGCCTATTTGTGTGCTTGCTATCAATCCAGTTAAAGGGTTTGGAATTCTTGGTGACAACTTCTTGAGGCATGCCTATGTGGTGTATGACTTGGAGGACAAGAGTATTCTGCTTGCGCAGGTTAAGTATACTGATGATCTGGAAATCACTGTTATTAGTTAGGGGGTGTCTATAATTAGGGGATGATATCTAAATTTTGTTATACTTACAGGATATCCAGCTTTTGTTATACTTACAGGATATCCAGCTTTTGTTATACTTACAGGATATCCAACTTTTGTTATTAGTTGACTTAAAGGATATAGTCATTCCAGTAATCAGCTCCTAATGTAATGTATTTTTCTGCTCACTCTTTATTACTTCATCTCTGTATTTGTTGTTGATGGACGTGCTTTTCATATAAAAAAAGAATCGGAAATTTGCAGCCAACTTTAGTTTTGGAAAATTTTAAAACCAACGTAAAAAGGCTGGAATATGGGGGGAGAAAGAAAGAAAAAGAGGACTCAATGAGAAGAGAACTAATGAGAAGAGAACTAATGAGAGGAGAACTAATGAGAAGAGAACTAATGAGAAGAGAACTAATGAGAAGAGAACTAATGAGAGGAGAACTAATGAGAAAAAGTATTACACGACAAAATCGTACATTTTCCAGGATATACAAAGATAAAGCTTGATTTAGCACTCTTCCAAATTATCGGATATAAAAGTAACCCTTATTACTCTTCCAAATTATCGGATATAAAAGTAACCCTTATTACTCTTCCAAATTATCGGATATAAAAGTAACCCTTATTACTCTTCCAAATTATCGGATATAAAAGTAACGCTTAATACTCTTCCAAATTATCGGATATAAAAGTAACGCTTAATACTCTTCTAAATTATCGAATATAAAAGTGACCCTCTTATTACTCTTCCAAATCATCGGATATAAAAGTAACCCTTATTACTCTTCCAAATTATCGGATATATTATATCAGAATCTTAGTATTAAGAAAATTAGTTCAAGGATTTAAAGTCACCAAAATTATACAAGGTATAATGAAAACCAATCGCACATAAAAAATAACCCTCATACAAGCTTCATATACTTGTAGAAATCTCCACCATTCCTGTAACTCCTTCGTGACCTTGCCTGGAATTTTCAACTGTTGATAACTACACCGCCGTGTCTATTACTCCCTCATCAAATAATACCCCCTAACACCCCATTAATCAGATCTAAAATTATAGTTCCGGTATCTCTTGGGTGCGAAACACTTTTTATCCCCGTTGATACATGTTAGTTTTCCACACCTCTTAGTCCCGTTGATGATATCAGTTTTTCCATCTCCTATCAATTCTGGCCTGATTTGATACCCTGTGTTCACACCGTACTTTCTGTTCCACCTTTACTTTCAAAATCATTATCCCTCAATAAAAAATTTGCACTCTCTTCAGCCCCGTACTCTGCTTACCCAAACAATACAAATCAATTAGTACGAAAAAATACCAAGTTCCTCTTTCTCCTCTTTACTCCATCCTCGCTTTGTGCCTACAGACATTTACGAGATATGGATTGTATCTTCAGCCCCGTTATTCCTCCGTACTTTTTATCCCATCAGCATCAAATAATACTCACAAAACAAAATCTTTTTGCCCCGTTTTGACTTATACTCGAACACATTACTCCACAAAACATATACTCTTTTCAGCCCCTTGGCTGAAGCCAATTCGCTGCTAGGTATTACCATGCACAGCCGTTCAAATTTTCAAAAGCACTCAACAAACCTACATTTACGACAACGGATTTATTTTCTTCAGACATCCTATTTTTCACCTGAAATAGCGATTTACATTTTAATATCCAGGTGGTACAAAGTTTTGTCATTATTAAAGGTGACTTATTTCAATATATCCAGGTGGTACAAAGAATCATTAATAATGGTGACTTACTATCCAGGTGGCACAAAGTAATGCTAACATCAATATTCTGGAAACTCCTACATTGCGAGATTCTCGTAATTAAAAAAATGGAATTTAATTTTGTATATGCGACCTTGACACCATTTGAAGTTCATGATGAATGAAATTGCCAGCTGAAGATTTCTGTCTTAGTTACTGGTGAAAATATGAGGATTTCTCTCCTACAACTAGGTATTCAGTTTTGAGGGCAGTGCCTCATGCTCAGAAGATTAAAATGGCTCAAAAAATAAATGTTACCTTTGATGGTTTATTAAAAAGGTGCCCCTTGATATCGCTGTTTGTCATATTTCGACCTCTAGAAACCACCGGGGGTGTTTGGGCCCAGTTTTGAATGAGTGTGAGCTCTGAGCGGGTTAAAAGGTAAGTAATGTGCTTCTGAAAGGTAAGTAATGTGCTTCAGAAAGGTAAGTAATATGCTTCAGAAAGGTAAGTAATATGCTTCAGAAAGGTAAGTAATGTGCTTCAGAAAAAGCAAGTTGTTGTGCTTCAGAAAGGTAAGTAATATGCTTCATCATTGTCCTTCAAATCGTTAGGCGCAACTATGACACAAACCTGAATGTTCTGAATGTTGAAAATGGGGTAACAAAATATCTTGGATTACAGGGCCCAACACTGAACGACAAAAAAGCCACTGGTGAAGACCCAGTAATTGAAAAATTAACATATTTTTTCAAATGAATACTGTAAAATGACGTCACTGGTTGAAATTGACATAAACTAGTACTTGAAATAAGCGATTTAAAAAAATAATGCAAACAAACTAAATGTATAAAACAAGGCTTGTGAGTGCATTAATATACGCGCGAAGAAGGAAACTTGTACACCATGATGTCTTTTATGCGTACACATTGCCTCTCAAAAATTCCTTTGCAAGCCCGAATTGCATAAAATGCAAATCATGCATCAAGCGAAAAGTTTAATTTTCACCATTCAAGTTTAATTTTCACTGATGTAAGGTTGCAACAAACCATTCAAGTTTCATTTTCATTGATGTAAGATTGCAACAAACCATTCTAAGCCATATGTCTACCCGTGCTGGTATTTTCAATCATATGTCTTTCATGTTCCCCTCAAATGAAAATCACACCGTTTAATCAAATACCCCACTTTTGGGTCTTTCAGCGTTGTCTTCGTGCCGAAATCAATGGAGTAATATTACTGTAAGCAAAGAAATACGAAATCAATGGAGTACGAGCTGTAAGCAATATACACAAACGAGACCGTTCGAACACCATAAGGGCGGGCACCCCAAGTCGGGTGCTCATAATCTTAGCAAATGTGATCTTGATTGCATCGCCCCAGGGTGATTATCATGTGCAAATAGCGACAATAAAAATAACTGAACGAACTCATGAGCGAGTGAGTACAAAAATAACTGAACGAGCCCAGGAGCGAGTGAGTAAACAATCATTATATACAAAAATAACTTAACGAACTCAGGAGCGAGTGAGTAAACAATCATTATATACAAAAATAACTGAACCCACTCACTCGCTCTGCTCGTGAGTAAACAATCATTATATAGATATCTGAACCCACTCACTCGCTCTGCTCGTGAGTACATTATATAGATATCTGAACCCACTCACTCGCTCTGCTCGTGAGTTAAACCCTGTATACATCTTAATCAACATTACATAATCAACTTTCCCTCATCACATTTTTTGTGTAACCTGTTTTGTGCTACTTTTCATTTTTCATTTGTTATCCAACATGTACATAGTATGTTTGGCTCACTTCTGCGAATTACATGGGCCAACCACAATAATATGTACCCTGACTGGTAAGTCTGGAACACTGAAACCCAAGAATCAAGCATGTGCATCTTGCAGAATGGTTCTCCCGAGCGAATCCGCTTTAAACCTTTCAAGCACCTCAGGTGATACCACTTATATCTCCACCAACTACCCTGCAAACGCAAAGCGTTATAGTGCCGTGACTAAGCTTGTATTGAAGTCGTTGTCGGTAGAAACAACCCTGGACATATCGAAACCTATCTTCTATGGAGATGTAACCAATGGTTATGCCATAGCAAAGATCTTCAAGATTAAAGACGCAAGTGCCCGCGGTTCAGAACGAAAATACTCACTCTTGGTAGTTGGAGATAACGAAACCCAACTTCTCCAGAACTGGAGCCCAGTAAATGCATACTTCTCCGAGCTTGTCTCTTTGATACAGAAAAAAGTCGATGCGGCGGCAAGAGCAAGCGCAAAGGGAGGCCTTGATAACGAAAGGTATTTGAGAAGAAGCATGACAAAACCAAAAAGTTTGGTCGAGCTAACAGGTGATAGAGATGTGTTTGTGAAGTTCCATTGCTGGGCAATAGAGTTGTTGAAGAGCATCAAGTGATGAATGCGGGGTCATGTTACAAGACCTAACGGGCAAACAAAAGCAACAATTGATTGTTGCTTCCGTGTGTATTATAAACCTATAGAATGTATTATAAACTTATAGAATGTATAGCTTAACACCACCGGTGTTTTTTATTCTTTTCAATCTTTCCCGACCGTCACCGGTGTTTCTCTTTCCCCATTTCCTTACCATCACCCATCAGTATTCCCTATAATCCTCATTGCCATCCCCAACTCCCACTCGTCAACATACGCCAGCTTCAAGTCACTCTCTTCAACATCAGAACGGCTCTCTTTTTCTCTCCGTCTTCTCCAAGTTAATGGCCGCACATCTTCAGCCTCCATCAACGTGTTCTCATCCCTGCACAGAGCTCCTGTAGCATCACCCTTGCAGATATCCAGAGGAACCCATAAATCCAATACCGGTCTATAGGTATGTCCCATGTGCCAGGACCCATGCACTCCATGTGGGTATTCCCTATGAAGTATCTGTAAGTACTCTCGTGGGACGAGCGCAGCAACACCTTCGAAATACGTCTTCTTCAACGACGTCAACTCTCGAAGAGTGTAAAAATGCTGGTTCCGACACTGATACAACTCCTCATTATCAATGAGATCACCTCGTTTGTGCTCTATACGCCTTTCCAAATCCTCTTCCGTTACAGTTTGCGAGTTGCGCAAGTTTTTGTACTCTGGCTCAATGGCTTGATTAAATTCCACGGACTCGTGCTTGGGCCACTCGTTGCGCCGGCTGGAAGAATACTTCCCTGTAAATGCCAATGCGGTAATATCAACATAGTATCCTGTGGCAGTGTCGATAAACCTCGCATCGATGGTGTTGAGTCCATTCAGTCTCGTGCGATGAAAAAACGAAGGTCCAACATCAACAAAGTATGTGTGGCCATTCCCAAGGACATCCACCACCAAAGTCTGGTTATAGTTTCGAGCAAGGTGAAGAAGTGATTGAAACGTCGTTTGGACATCCATGTCGGGATCCCACGGCATGGTCATCCCATTCCAGTGCCAGCCTAGAAGTGTGCCATGCGCAAGCCAAGTTTTCAATCCCAAACTACGAGCAAATTTGAGCCATGCGCGTGAAAGCCTATGCAAAACAGCCCTCCTTTCGTAATGGGGACGAGAAACTCGCTTGAAAAACCGCCAGTCGTAGTGGTGGCCTCTTTTGTCACCAGATTCAAGAACAGCCTCGTGGAAGTGTTTTGGGTACTTATTGTTGAGAAATAAAGAAGTGCGGAGCCCAGTGAGAAGCTTGCGATCGAACTCATTAACAAAAGAATATGCAAGCGATCTTTCAACACGTTTTGTCAACGTTGCTACGTACTGATTCGAATTGATCGTGAACTCTGCTGGCGACAATTGTAATTCATCCCACCCCTTCAGCTGGACTTTCCTAAAAATATCGTATTTTAACAAATTATCCTCAACGTAAGTGGTATCATCTGGCCAGAGGGCATTGAATTGAGCGAGCTCATGAGAGAGGGAAATAGTAGAACTCTTTGCGTCAATATGCGAGTCTTCTTGGAAATCCCCCCAAGAGTTTAAACCTTCCCGAACTTTCTTATAAGTTGGCACAATGAATGTTTCGTTTTCGTAATTTCCAACACCTATTAGCGCAATTCTCTCAGGAGGAGGAGCGAAATACCGCAAGTACCATGCCCCAAGAGTCGCACGCACTTTCTCAGGTAACGGCTTATCTTCGAAAAGCGAACCCGACGAAACATTTGGTAAATCTTCAAGATTTTCTGTACAGTCCAACCATTCATACCAGGCAAATGGGAAAGCGAATTTGGGACCTAAGGTGCCACTTTTCAACAGCAGCGACAAGGTTTGTAACAATAATGCGGGCATGACTCTAGGATCAAATGGTTTACCTTGTTCTTTCCCATTCACATACGAATTTTCTTTAAAGAAGTCCAAGTCTCGTTGTATTTTCATGGATAACAGACGCTGGTAGTCTTTGTAAATTCGAGCATCTTTCACAGAAAGTGATTTCTCAGTGGTTGGTACCAGATAGACAGCCCTGTAAAGTAAAACCAAAAAAGAGAACCATAGTATCACGTAGCAGAAGCGTTTCTTGCTCATGAATTGTAACGAGCTAAAGAAGTTGTTCCATTGAAAGTTACAATTTTTTGTTGCAAAAAATGAGAAAGGCAAAAAAAGTCTGGCTGCGCTACCAATCGGATTTATTAAACATCGAAGGCAATAGCGAAACATCACATACCATGTCTACTACAAGAAGTACTGTTGATCACTAGAATATATTCAAATGTTCAATATTCACTCTTCATGGCTCAGCCATTCCTTCAATATTCACTCTTCATGGCTCAGCCAATAATTCCTTCAATTTTCCTTCGGCATTTAACTTCTGTAAAGCATCATTGCCACCGATATGCTTGCCATTGATGAAGACATTAGGAACGGTCTTCTGACCGGTTAACTCTAATAAGCCTCTCTGCTTAGCACTACCTTCTGAATCGTGGTTCAACTCGATAACCTTGTAATTTTGGTTTAAGGCTTGGAGTAAGGTCTTGGTAGATGTGCAATATGGGCAGTACGATTTGGAAAACACAACGATCTTTTGTGAATCGATGGTCTTCTTCAATTCAGGAATGATGTGATCATCCAAAGGTGGGGTTGTGAAGAACGAAGCCAAATATTTGAACATGCTGGGAGGGAGTAGAATTAATTCTAAATTTCAAAATCAACAAAAATATTTTATCAGTGCATTAGATTTACACTTTTTGATTTCTGATCTGGTTGAAATTTCTTAAAACTTCATTGTTGGGTACTGCTACCTAGACTGCACTTGTTGAGCATTATATGGTTTAATTATGAGTATTATATGGTTTAACTATTGGATTATCCCTGTGTTGTAAATAGACTTTTGATCAAAATATGCAAGCTTTTCAAATTTTAATATCGAGTTTGACGTAAGATTTTGAACCAAAACGCCCACTTGGCAATAAAGTTAGAGTTTTTTTAAGGTACTTTTGGTTGACAAGGTATTCTCTTTAAGGTACAGCAACTTAAAATCAATCCTTTTCAATCTCAAACTCATAGCTTTATCCGTATTTTTTATCGTGGTTGACTAGGTAGTGATTTTGTTCACTTTTTTGACTTGTGTGTTGATTGTTATCCAAATACCTAAAGATCTCAGACATTGAAAAGAAATAAGGGCGAAGAAAGTTTTCTCGAGATCTTAACTCCGGAAAGCCATATAGTACAAGTTCAGGTAGTGAGAAAGTTTAGTGCCTCTAACGAATAAAGAGACTTTATAAGAGACTTTACAAGAGATTTACAAAAGACTTTACAAAAGAGACTTTACAAGCATGGTTTTCCAAATAATATTAGAATATTAATATGCATTTGCTGAACAACCAATTCATATAGCATAGTCAAAGCCAAGTTTCCAACAGTCTCGACTTTGTGTAAAGTTGTGGCTGCGAAAAACAATATAGGAATATTTTAACTAAATTATGAATACTGGTTAAATGCGCTTGTTACTTCAAGCGATTGTTTAAAAGTTTAACGTTATCATATTATACTCAGACATTGTGTTTCAGAGAGGGAAAACATCATATGTATCACTACATAAGATAGATGTAGTTCTCTTCTATGCCATGGAAAAGATTTCTCTTGAGGTCCTTCTTTTCTATGCTATGGAAAAGAATTCTGTTGAGGTCCTTTTCACAATCTTACTGTGTATCATCTCCTCATAAAGTCGTAAGATTATATCTTTGTGTGCCAGTACAGAAGATGCACCTTACTTTCGACATTGTGTCATGAAGGTTTGTTTCACCAGAATTTCGTCTAAAGGCGCAAAAATTGCTAGTTTAAAGCTTCCCTAAACCTCATCTTACATTGCGTTTCAAAACTGCAAATTTATGCCGTACTTTGCGCCTTCAATAGTTCCTTTGCACACAAACTTCACGAGCGAACGAACTTCACGAGCAAAGCGAGTGAACTGAGTGAGTGAGTGAGTGGTGATTGATTGAGTGAGTGAGTGAGTGAGTGAGTGAGTGGTGATTGATTGAGTGAGTGAGTGAGTGAGTGAGTGAGTGAGTGAGTGGTGATTGATTGAGTGAGTGAGTGAGTGAGTGGTGAATGAACTACATTATATGCAGAGATAACTGAACGAACGAACTTCATGAGCGAAGCAAGTGCAAATTCTTTCTTTTCTCTAATCTATTACAAACTTTTTTCCTTTTCTTATTTTCTATGTCTATTCCCTACATACACCTTGTTCACTGCTTCTATCCCCGTTACTTTGCAAAAACAAAAAGCCTCTGCTTTTGCAAACACACTTCTCCAGTTACCACCTCAACACCCTTTTTCTTTAATGCATCATTCGACTCGAACGGCTTGACCAGACCAAAAGTCCCAATTGTGGCATGCAAATTGGCATTTATTGGATCAACAGTGGTTTCGTCTCCGTTCTTGCTGTATACTTTTTCAATATCTGCTCTCACGCAAATCAATCTCCCCTTATCGACAACAATGTCACCCAACTTCACATCAGCGTAGTACTCGATATCAATCTTCTTACTACCACTCAAGTTCCGTGCAAATTGCTGTTTCAACTGCTTCCATTTAGCTTTGGCTGTATCTCCCTGCGAAGCTGCATGGCCCAAAGTTATATGGAACTCAGTCTGTTGACGAGACTCGCTAACCATCCTCTTCCATTCAGGGTGGTTCTTCTCATCAAGATAAGTTGTAATAACTTTAGGGTCTAAGCCTATACCAATGTATTGCGGGGTGACCTTTTTTCCCATATCTTTCGTAAAAGTTGGTACATACAGCAAGGCTTTCTCGAAAGCGTCCTTGTACTCGGCATCCGTGAAATCTCTCTCAATCATACCCGGGAATCTTTCCTTCAATACCAGCACAATTTTTTTAACGTTCTTGAGCGTGGAGTCCTCCCCCCGAATGTCAAGTTTGATCACCTGGTCAAAGTTTTCGTCAGGTTGTGACTCCGGATTGACCTTTTGGTAATTGGACATGAAAGTTGACATCACTTTAGTGGCAGTTTCGGGATCAGATTCGTAACGAATGCTTTGGTGCTTATCGCCCCTCTTTTTGGTCCGCTCGAATGTTACATCCCACCACGTCTTTCTATCGATGTCACCTACGAAATCAAGGCAGATATATGCAAGCTCTGCGTCAAGGGCAGAACCCTTGGTGGCAAAGTCATTGAAAAGTTGTTCTCTTTCGCGCATCATAGCATTATTTCTGTCGGCCATCACCACATCGTGGGACACGAGCGTTTGCACACATCTGTCAACCAATTTTGTCTTGGATCCCCTGCTAATGTCGTCGTTCTGGATATGCTGCCAGCCAAGTAGGTTGTGTAACGTCTGGAAGGTGGTAGTTTTGCCACAAGAAATGGTTGCAACAGGTATCAAAACGTATTTTTTTGGTCTCAACGCCAATTTCTGCATGTCTGACGTCAAGGAATCCACATTCAAATACTTTTCCATCTTGAGAAGGTTCATTCCCTCACTTTCACCGATCGAGTCCAAAAACATCTGTCTGACCTTAATAATTCCATGTCCTTTTATGTACTCTTCCTTCATTTCAGGATGTTCTGCAAAGAAACCCACAACAAACTGAAGGTACCGTAACATTATGGCTTTGTTCCTATTCACTTTGAGTCCCTTGATGTCTTGGGACCGAATGTACTGCTTGGTTAACTCCCTAAACTGTCTGTATAACAAATAAGGCTGCTCAAACTTGTACTTGAAGAAGAAATCTTGACCATTCTTCTTACATCTCACGACAAAGCCTTCAACCTCGCGACCTTTGTATGTTCCACTCTTTGCAGACTCATGGAAAAACTCAAAAAGTTTGTTTGCATCGGTTTCAGTGAAGCTATCAACACTCAAAAATCCCCAGTCCTGAGCAAACTTCTTGACTTCAGAAACAGGAACAGTTTGAAACTTCACTGTGTTGTAGTTGAGACCATGAAGATACAATCCGGAAGCTTCTTTCGAATAAGGGAGCACATGTTCCTCAAACTCATCATCACACAACTCCGCAACGGCAGTTAAGTTGTGCTTGTGCAAAAATAATGCCAAATCTTGCGATGATTTACCAGCTGACAAGAGTTGTTTCCGGACCGTGTCATCACCGACCATAGCATGGTTTGTCGCGAGTTCAGGGCGAGGGCCTGTGCTGTGTTTCGAGCAGCACACAAGCTCACCCGATGCTAATCCTCCGATGAATATGATGCAACCATTTTCTTTAAGCGTAACATCGTAGGGCCCGGAAGTCAGCCCAATCACATAACTTTCTTTTGTGACAGGCACTTCATTGATGTTGAAGAATTTGTCGTAACCTCTAACGACAATTTCCTTATTGTCAAGGGTAAACAATCCTCTTGCATTGATGGGAAGAAATTCTTTATTGATCAGACCCTTGTAGTCCCATTCATTGAACTTCCAAGATTCGACTTTGATGTTGGTATTAAAGACAGTGTTGGTTGTCTTACGACCACGTCCTTGTTTCTTTTGCTGCAAAGATGCATTGAGGCGGTTGAAGAGATCGGTAAGCTCTTCTTCGGAGTCTCTAATGATGGGGATCGGCATTTGGGTAATGTGCAGGAAGAGAGATGGGTCTTATGAGCGTTTGTTGGATTGAGCCGTGGTTGAATATTTGTATTGATAATTGATCTCAATGATTCTGGTTGAGATACTTGGGTAGTTGACTTTTGGAAGTTGACTGGTGAAATAAAAAGGATTTTTGTGATGTTTGGCGATGGGTTCAAATTATACTTTTCGAGGAATTGGGTGCTTTATATAAAACAATTGGTGGCAAATTGTTGCACAAATAGGATGAACGAAAGTGAAGTAAGGCGGGAGAAAGCTACCTTAGAAACATACGAGAACAGCTGAATGAGACACAAACTGGATGAAAGAAGTTAGTAGAATAGTTGAATAAAAGACACAAACGGGAAGACAGTCGTTTTAACTAGGTAAAGTAATTGGTGACAATTCTTAATTACATTGTGCACTGTTTTTTGTTATATATCAAAAGGAAAGGAAAGCTTTTCTATTCAAAAGGTAGTGATACAACTCTTAACAGAATGTAGCGATTTGATTGTCTGTTGTACAGGTAAAAAGGCCAGATGAAAAGTTTAAGTTAGGAACTGCCACAGGAATCTGAGGCACTATTTTTCAAGAGAATTAGTCAGTGAGTAGTGAAACTAAAACGATTTCTTTGAGAAAGATTTGTGTACAATTTGCCACCGTATATTTTTGCAGCCAAAAATCAAACAAATAGTTAACTTCTTTTAGCTTTCCATAAAGAGTACGTTGATATTGTAAGTATAGGTGCTTAAAGTACTTTTCGATAATCCTCCAGACTGTTTCGATCATCAATTGTTAACCAGATATCGTAAACCTTGGCAAAGCGAGATTTCTAGGGCTGGTAAACAGAACACATATATCTAGTGAACTTTTCTTACAGCTGAACTTAGATTCAGGTAGATTAAGTTGAGCTTAGAATCAGAACAGCTTAGAATCAGAACCGAGCTTAGAATCAGAACAGCTTAGAATCAGAACAGAGCTTAGAATCAGAACAGAGCTTAGAATCAGAACAGAGCGTAAGTTGAGCTTATAATAAGAACTTAGATTAAACGCTTAGAATCAGTTGAAGTTAGAACTGGTCGAACTTTAATTATTCGATTTAGATCAATTTGAACTCACATTCAGAAACATACCAAAAACAGGCTCAACATAACCTCAACTTAATCTATAGCTTATATAGTTGAAACAGACCAAAACAACTCAACATATCCTCAGATCAGGTCATATTATATCAGCTCCAGTCAATCATTAACTACAAACTCCAACAATTTTTTGAAACTGATTTTCCTTTTTTCTCATGTCCTTCAATGTCGACGTGGACGAGGCGGACGTCGCAGTCCTCAACCAAAACATAATCAAAAGCAAGCAGCTTTTCGACTCGATCAATCAGTCTTTGCTGAAAATCGCACAGAAATCTATTCAAGCGCTGTCCAATATAAAGCCAATTCTTCACGATGTCAACAAACTTAACGAAAACAAGCGGCAGGTGGAGAACGGGATTGAGCTCCTTTCACAAGTGAATGAATCAGCTGCGACGATCCACAAGTACGAGGATATTCTCAGTAACAAAGTTGAAACCATCGGGTTGGGCAGGTACATCGACACACTCAAGCGCAGCAGGGCGCTTCTTAAGGTGATCAAGCCCAAGTTCAAACAATTCAGTGGATTGATGGTGAACTTTGAGATTACGATTGACAAGAGCGAGATGAAACTCCAGTCGTATTTTGTTACGCTTATTGATCTGACTCCGCTGGAGTTGAGTAAAGATGAGGCGAGACTCATGGAGTTAGAGACCGTGTTCAGATACTTCAACTCAGGCAATGGGAATGTCAACAAGATGTATGTGAGACAGAGGTCTAAAAACTTGGTACAGAACATGCAGGCTTTTGTCGCTGCCACAAGGCCCGTCGAGCGCACAGGCCAGCATCCATATGAGAAGGGCTCCAACGGAATTAACCGGTTCAATAACGAATTGATCAGGCTGGTGCGTGAGGAGCATGACCTCTGTGTGCGATTGGGATTGAATCCTGGCGAGTTGTTGAGCTCGTTGACAGAACGCGTCATTGTGGACGTGTACACACATGATGTGCTACACCATTTTGGGGAGTTTTTCCTGAGTGCGGTGCGCATTTTGCAGAACGACCTCCTTATGTTGGAGTGCTTGGAGAATCTCTTGCACTTCCAGGCATTCATGGACAAGTTTGGGATTGTCAACAAGGACTTTTCACTGAATGTGGGGATCTTCGAAGTGAAGAACCTGGCGCTTTTAAAGGAGTATTTGCGCTTGATCGAGGCGCGCTTTGCGAGCGCGTCGCAGCTCACCGACACCAACATCCCGGAGATTATCGTGGAGTTGTTGAGCAAGGTACGGCGTGCGTCTGAGTTCCCATCGTCGCTTCTCCGTCTCATTAAGGTATACAAGCTCGGAGACTGGTTGTTGATAAAGCCACCTGTGAAGTTCATTTCTGTGTACACCAGTGTGATACCCAACTCTGGAAACGAGGAGTCGCCCGAGTACTTGTTGTCACTGTACTTTTCAGACGTAATTGACCTGATAATGGTCAACATCGAGATTGGGTTGAAGAACGAGGTTGGGTTGAAGAAGAGCACGCAGGGATTCTACTTGATCAAGAACTTGGTGATGATTGAGACGATAGTGAACCGGCTGGCGTCGCTTTTTGAAATTCTTGGTCCGCTCGGTGTGGAGCGGTTGAACAAGTTGAAGAACCGATTCTTGAAGATTTTCCTCGACGACTGGAACTATGCGCTGTACATCATCATCCGAGACATGACATCGATTGCGACGAGCAATGCTGCGCACGGTGGTGTGTCGTCGTCGGGCCAGCCACTGGGCAACTTGACGAGTAAAGAAAAGGAGCAAATCAAGGAGCTTTTCAAGGCGTTCAATGAGTCGTTTGAGGAGGCCATTCGTAACTACGAGAAGTTCAATGTTCTGGACACAAACTTGCGGGCATACTTGAGCAATGAGATCAAAAAGTTGATTATCAATGCTTACTTCAAGTTGTATGACAAGTATGGAAAGGCAGATTTTACCAAGAATAGGGCCAAGTATGTCAAGTACGACAAGGTAAGTTTTGAGAAGTTGTTGAATGACAAGTTGTGAAACAGAAGGGTAAGGGATTAAGAGATGGATAAGATATGGTGTAAGAGAGGTAAGGGGGGTAAGGGGAGCAAGGTAATGAAGCTGAGAGTAAAGTTTGAAGTTTCAAAGCGATGTGGGTACTAGTAGGTAGCTACAAGAAGAAGGAGTACGGGGATACTAGAGAAGGTAGCTACAAGAAGAAGGAGTACGGAGATACTAGAGTAGGTAGCTACAAGAAGAAGGAGTACGGGGATACTAGAGAAGGTAGCTACAAGAAGAAGGAGTACGGGGATACTAGAGAAGGTAGCTACAAGAAAAAGGTAGTACGGGGATACTAGAGAAGGTAGCTACGAGAATACAAGGTGGTATGGAGAAGGTAGCTACGAGAATACAAGGTGGTATGGAGAAGGTAGCTACGAGAATACAAGGTGGTATGGAGAAGGTAGCTACGAGAATACAAGGTGGTATGGAGAAGGTAGCTACGAGAATACAAGGTGGTATGGAGAAGGATAAATTGTTAGGCAGAAATGATCTGAGAGTCGGGGATAATGACATGCTTATGATTTGAGCTTGCTGCTCTTTAAGTCGTGATTAAGAAGGGACTTCCTCAATTATTTGCTGATTTGTAAGGCTTCCACAATTGTATGTTACGATGAATAGCGGTACGGGTGTTTTTTTACGATAAATAGCGGTACGGGTGTTTTTATGTTACGATGAATAGCGGTACGGGTGTTTTATTACTGATAGTCGAAAGTGTATTAGCGACCACATTGATTGTGGGGGGAATGCTATTCTTGGAGGGTTCTACTTAGTGACTATTCTTAATGCTAACTTTAGGTCTGTACAACATACACATTAGCTGATATTTTCCCGCTGATTGGGTATCTTCATAATGAGTTATGAAATAAGTTTTTGTAAGGATTTGATTGATTTAAAGATGTCCAATTAGAAATTGTATTAAAGATTGTTCATTCGTTGTATTAAAGAGGATTGTTCATTCGAAATTGTATTAAAGATTGTTCATTCGTTGTATTAAAGAGGATTGTTCATTCGAAATTGTATTAAAGATTGTTCATTCGTTGTATTAAAGAGGATTGTTCATTCGAAATTGTATTAAAGATTGTTCATTCGTTGTATTAAAGAGGATTGTTCATTCGTTGTATGAAAGAGGATTGTTCATTCGTTGTATTAAAGATGGTTCACTCAGTTTATGTTTTTTGGTTTTCTAAATGTTTTCACAAATATGATTTTTCTCACTAAATCCGGTGTCTAAGTTAATCATTGAAGTTTGTTCATGAAGTATCCATTTATAAGTATCACAATGAAGTTTGGTCATGAAGTATATAACAGTATCAAGTTTGTTCACTCAATTCTCTAATTCAGTCATCACTAAGAATCTCCAAATATTCAGTTTGCTCGTCATATTCTACAAATATTAAAATTCACTCATTTGTTCGTTTAGTTCTCTATAAATTGAGTTCCTTCAGTTATCACTATAATGTGTCAGTTCACGCTTCGCTCGTGAAGCTCGTTCAGTTATCACTATAATGTGTCAGTTCACGCTTCGCTCGTGAAGCTCGTTCAGTTATCACTATAATGTGTCAGTTCACGCTTCGCTCGTGAAGCTCGTTCAGTTATCACTATAATGAGTCAGTTCACTCGCTTCGCTCGTGAAGCTCGCTCAGTTATCTCTATAAACTATGTCAGTGCACTCACTCGCTTCGCTCGTGAGGCACGTTCAGTCATTCGGTAAACCTTAATAAACGTACAAAACCATAATGTTTCAGTAAAATGGGACAACTGACTAAAATGGTACGACCGACCGAATAATACTAGAAACACCAACCGAATAAAACTAGAATCACCGACCGAATAATACTAGAATCACCAAGCGTGGAAACAACAGTCAGGCGTGCGCCCACATCACTCGTAAATGAGTCGGATTTGTTTGAAAAGGCGTCTTGGCCAACACTTGGATTTCTCAATGATAATATTATTATCAATGGAGTTGATTGCAGATGTAGAGTGTTTCCAGGTTTTCCTCCTTGGGATCAGGCCAACGAGTGACAGAGTGGGATTTGTTACACAATGCAGGCTCTACAGCGAAACAAATCCGCATTTTTGAAACCTTCTTTATGTAGACATTGGCGGGGCCTGCGTTGTATGCAGGAGCGAAAATATCTGCAGGTATACTTCGATCACAATCGACCCACAGCATGCATTTCCGCCGTGCGTGACAGTAAAACCGACCAAACAAACTCACTTCACGACCACTTCACGAGAACTCACACACGAGAACTCACTTCACGAGAACTCACGTCACGAGAACTAAGTGAGTGAGGATATAAATGGGGATTAAAAAGGACTAACGAGACTAACGATAACAGGACTAATTTGGGCAAAATGTGATAAAACCATAGTCTAAATTAGGCAACTCATATTTCATAAAAGTACAACTCCTTCACTTATGATTTTCCATCACTAAATACGGAAAGTAGTCTTCATCCCCGAACCCACCATTTCCGGGCATATTATGACCGGTGGAATTGGGAGTCATGACACCGGAAGTGCTCGTTCATGAAAATGTATGTGTGTTTAATGAAATTCCATGTCAATTGGAAGGTTTTCCAGGGACCAGTCGTTCACTCTGTCTACTCACTCTGTCTACTCACTCTGTCTACTCATTCTGTCTACTCACTCTGTCTACTCACTCTGTCTACTCACTCTGTCTACTCATTCTGTCTACTCACTCTGTCTACTCCCTCAGTTCACCCACTTCACTCGCTTTGCTCGTGAAGATTCTTCGTGAAGTGAGAAAAATCTCGCCTGACATGTGCTCCTGCATATACTAACCGTTACGTCAAGAATGACACAGAGTGTCAAGCCGAGCTCACATGAGTTGCGACTTGCGTACCGTCACATATATGCTTTAGCATGCGTTGGTAGGCATGCGTTAGGTAGAATATGTCGCAGTGTGCATCACAATTTCCTTTACTTCCATAGTCCTTTGCTGCGTACAATGCCGAATGTAGCTGACGCGGACATGTGCGGTAATATGTACGGTGCACGTAGTCGTATACGGCATCAATAACCAGTGATGATCTGCCAGGCTATTTTCTCTACCCTGTCCCATACATATCCGCATTCCTCCAGTGATCCCCCAATTGTTTTCGGGTACAAAGATGAAACGACACAGAGTCGGCAATCGGCACGAATGTCGGCAAGCTCGGTATCAGCACAAAACGTTAAAAGACGTAAGCGATAAAGAGAAGGGAAGGGGAAGAGAAGGAGAGAAAGAGGAGAGTAAAGTAGACTATATACATTGACAGATTATTGATAGGACAAATACTATTGGTTGACATTGTACAAATTCTATAGAATTTATGGTTAGTATAAAACGGCAAACTACACTATAGGAAATCAGGCATAGTAGGTTGATACTATAGGCTGTGCAATTGGACAGGTAGAGTTTTGCAATTGGACAGGTAGAGTTTAGCAATTGGACAGTTAGGGGATTGCAATTGGACAGTTAGGGGATTGCAATTGGACAGTTAGGGGATTGCAATTGGACAGTTAGGGGATTGCAATTGGACAGTTAGGGGATTGCAATTGGACAGTTAGGGGATTGCAATTGAGAGTGTTAAAGAGTGTTAGACTGGAGTGTCAGACTGTCACACTGGTAATAGTGGAGTATATAGTATTGATGATTTCATTACATAATCAAAGGAGAAGTATTACATCATCAGAGGAAGTATTACATAATCTTTGTCATCGTATGCCTCCATTCAGATTATATTATCATATTACTACTCTTTGTTAAATAATAGTATGGTTAGTAGTTATCATATTTATTAGTATGGTTAGTAATTTTCCTATTTTCCGTCACGGCATTTCCGAGTCCCGTGCAGTCCCAATAATCTGACAATCTGTCTAACACACTCGTATCTCCAGACGCACACACAATATTTTTTATGCAGACGAAGAAAATAAAAGATATTTTTCCCCCATTGTATGCACTTGCCAGGTTAAATTTCATGTCCCTTCGCCTCTTTCTTTTTCAATCAGGAGACTATAAATTGGGCAAATTTCCGGAGATGGGAACCAAGCATGAGCACTACCAAGAACAAGATCAGCTTGCCGCCCATTAGCGACATCTTGAGCAGCGTCGGCCCGCAGCAGCGTGGCTCGGTAGCCCCCCCACTTCCCCCACTCGCACATTCTCACGCGCCCCCACAGCACTACTACTACAGCGCGCCACGTAACCTCGAAGAACCCC
>JAJLWI010000159.1:0-25152 GCA_030674215.1 Kodamaea nitidulidarum | reverse complement strand
TGGCATTTACAGTTAATGGTATTTACAGTTAATGGTATTTACAGTTGGCATTTACAGTTAATGGTATTTACAGTTAATGGTATTTACAGTTGGCATTTACAGTTAATGGTATTTACAGTTAATGGTATTTACAGTTGGCATTTACAGTTAATGGTATTTACAGTTAATGGTATTTACAGTTGGCATTTACAGTTGGCATTTACAGTTAATGGTATTTACAGTTATTAGCATTTACAGTTGTTTTATTCCACTTGTTTATTCCACTTGTTTATTCCACTTGCTAGTATTTAGGCACTATCAGTATTTATTCTTGTCCAATTTCATGCTGCTCCTATTTACATGGATCTACCTAATTGTATCTCTTCTATTTAAGCATTTGCCTCTTCCCTCTGGTCATCTCCTTTCATGGCTTTTTATGATTCTATTTTTCTATTTATTCTACTGGGTTATTAGTAGTTGTGCATTTGTTTTGTTGGTGTTTGGGAATATTACTTTTCTAGGGTGATGCATTGGTGCAGTGTTTACAAGCTGTATACTGGGGTTAGTTGATTAGGTAGCAATCTCTGTATATATGAAATATCACCCATTCATTGTTTAATTGCTCACTTATCTATTATACTCAGTTGCTCTATATATTGTGCTCAGTCCTCTTCCACTCATCTAAACTTTATACCACCTACGCATTATACCCACCACATTATACCCACCACATTATACTCACTCTATTTGTACTTTCCATACCCACCTTCTACACATTCCATACCCACTCACCTCCACTTTAGTAATCGTGCCTATTGTATTTTTCTCAATTGCTTCTAAATTGCAGCATTGCAATTTCTGTAACAGGCCCGCCATTTGTACAATTTAAAGTAGGTACTGTTTCATTATTCAGACTAGTAGGTCACTAACTCAGACTAGTAGGTCACTAACTCAGACTAGTAGGTCACTAACTCAGACTAGTAGGTCACTAACTCAGACTAGTAGGTCAGTCTTTATTACTCATACTAGTAGGTCAGTCCTTATTACTAGTACTGTCTCATTATTTCAGCGGTGTTTTTTATTTAAGCCATTCTACACCATTTATTGCCAGCTCAACTGAGGTACTATTCTACTCACCTTAATCCCCTAATACGATGCTTATGGTTCTATAGTACTCAACTTTTGGTTGTTCCTATACTTTCACAATCTTCAGTTACTCCTATAATACTAATGTTTGTTCAATGTTCGGTTTCTTTCTCCTCAATTATTCAACTACACGAATTCACGAGCAAAGCGAGTGAGTGAGTGAGTGAACATGAATTAAAAGATAAATCATTACGGTTCAGGAAGCTAACCTATACACTTTGGTTTCCAGTTACAAGCGCAGGGTTTAGTAGTGCCTACCCGGTATTGAATGAGCTCGTGCGAGATTTCCTAATTCTTTATTCCTCAGTGTATATCGCTATTCTTTCATGAATAGACCTTGTTGTTATGCTGATTGGTTCAGTTCTTTATATCGGTTGGTTCAGATGTGTTCACTAAATCTTCCGTTTTCTCATTCAGTCCTTCAGTTCAGTCTTTCAGTTATTTATATTCACTCACGAGCGAATTATCTCTAATAGATGTTACTCGCGAGCAAATTATCTCTAATAGATGTTAGTTCACTCACTTTGCTCATCGCTCATTCGCTCAGTTATCTCTAATAGATGTTAGTTCACTCACTCACTACTTCACTCGCTTTGCTCGTCGCTCATTCGCTCAGTTATCTCTAATAGATGTTAGTTCACTCACTCACTACTTCACTCGCTTTGCTCGTGAAGTCGCTCATTCGCTTTGCTCTTAAAGTCGCTCCGTTCAGTTATCTACTCCATGTATCCACTCAATCACTCAATCACTCAATCACTCAATCACTCGCTTCGCTCGTGATTTCGTGATTTCGTGATTTCGTGATTTCGTTCACTTATCTGTAAGTTTTTTTTTCGTCAACAACATGAGCTCACACGCGCCGCCCAATCGCTCCTTCTCCACAACACTGAATATCTCCATGCATTCATCTCCAGCAAGCATCACACGGGTGGCGCTGGGCCCCCTCGTAAACTTCAACAAACAATCCCTGGCCCAGGACCATCTCCACTTCCAGACCCTCCTGCTCAAAAACCGCCTCGCAACAATAGACGGAATGGAACCATTCCTAGCTCTAGCATTCAACCAGGCAGAACAATGCGCCGAGCAGCAGGCCCTCAGCTTGTCACAGCAAATGCAACAAGACTCTCGTTCAAACGATTTCCGCACGCTGATGGGGTCCGCAGGCTTCTCCATCCATCTGGACAGCAGCTCCACCACACTTTCACCAAATCGACTGCTAGCATCCAACCAGATCTTCACCTTCACCCTGGGAGTTCTCCCAGCAAATATCTCTGTCGATCCAGCCACGCATCTCTGGAAACTCTTCCAGCAAGGTGCCCCATTGTGCCTCGTGTTCAACACTGTGCACAAAGAGTACCAAATCCCCGTCGTGGGAAGCGACGATCTTCGCATATGCAAAAAGTCTGTGTATGACTTTCTCATTGCCGTCAAAACACACCTCAAGTACGATGATGACGCCATGTTTACCATCTCTAACGTGTTCCTGGACAGCACACAGGACTTGTTGAAAATCTGCAGCGTGGTCAAGCGCATGCTCGACTCGGTGGTGCCGGCGTCGCCCGCGGCAGAACAGGCCGAAAAGGGCTTGGAAATAACCCCAACTGACAACATGTCCAAGGTGTTCAAGGAGATTGTCGAAACAGAGAGAAAGTACGTGCAGGACCTCGAACTCATGTGCGCATACAAGGATGAGGTACGCAATGCCGAGCTCATTCTGAGCGAGCAAATCCACGTCCTTTTCCCCAATCTCAACGAGATTATCGACTTCCAGCGCCGTTTCCTCAACGGTTTGGAGTGCAACATCAATGTGCCCGAAAAGTACCAGCGCATCGGGCTGATTTTCATCCACGCGGCAACGGGTCCTTTCAAGGCCTACGAGCCGTGGACCATCGGCCAGCTGGCAGCGATCGACTTGATCAACAAGGAGCTGGCCAACCTCCGCAAGCTGTCGCTGCTCCTCGACCCAGGCTTCGAGCTCCAGCTGTACATCATCAAGCCCATCCAGCGTTTGTGCAAGTACCCGCTCTTGCTTCGTGAGTTGGTCAAGGCTGCGGAGGAGTCTGCGGCGCCGTTGCTGGCTGTGTACCACGAGTTGGTGCTCGCCAACGCGCTGATGAAGGAAATGGCTACGCAGGTCAATGAGGCCCAGCGCCGCGCGGAAAACATCGAGTGTCTCAAGAGTCTCCATGAGCGTGTCAGCAACTGGCGTGGGTTTAACCTCAAGGACCAGGGTGATTTGCTTTACCATGGCACTGTTGGTGTGCGAGACGCCGAGAATGAGAAGGACTACGTTGCCTACTTATTTGAGCGCATTGTGTTTTTCTTTGTCGAACTCGAGCGCGCCGATTCCAAAAAGTCCGACAAGGACAAGAAGAAGATCTTGCTGGCGCGCAAGAAGTCGTCGGCATCGGCCTCCACTGCTAGTCTCATCGAGTCGCTCAACCAGAAGCTGCTGTTGACGCCATTAGAGCTCAAGGGCCGCGTCTACATCCTGGAAATCTACAACATCTCGCTGTCCAACACTGGCGGATACACGCTTGTGATCAGCTGGCTGGGCAAGAAAGAGCTGGGACTGTTCATGCTCCGCTACCGCACCGAGGAGATGCGCAACCAGTGGGAAAACTGCTTGCGCTCACTCAAGACAAGCGAGATGAATAGCCAGATCCACCGCAAGTTGCGCGATTCGCTGTCTGCGGATTCTACCTTGTACGACCCCAGTGCCAACAGCAGTGTGCTGGCCATGGACACGCTGAGCAGACTGTCCAACGGTCTGGCCTATCGCCACAACTCTTCGCTGCTGACCTTCAGCATGATGCGCGGCCGCAAGCTGGGTAGTGCTCCGGGCAGTGCTGGTGCTGAGCGCACGTCCAACGGATTTCCGGTGCCTTTCACGCCTACTAGTACTTCCACCACGCAGCTTCCTGCGCATGCGGATATTACCATACGACTTGTTTGCAATCAAGCGAGTGTTGGGAGTGTGGTTGTGAGTCCGCTTGTGCTGTTTGATGAGTTGTCGCTGAGGATTGCGGAGGTTGTGCTGGGTGATCTTGCGGAGGTGAGCAAGTTGAAGTATAAGGATGAGGATGGAGATTTTGTTGTTATGGATTCGAATGATGACTGGGTGTTGGCGGTGGATATGTTGGATGAGGCTGGGGGGGGAGATTTGACTATATGGGTGTCATAAGATAACTGACGAACCGAATTCACTGACGAACTGAACTTACTGACGAAGTCAGTGATTGAGGTGAGGAGCTGCCTTATATGTGTGAGTATGATAATCTTCACGGACTGATGAACTTAGCGAGTGAGGTGAGGAGCTGCCTTATAAGTACGAGTGAATCGACAGTCTTCACGGGCTGATGAACTTAGCGAGTGAGGTGAGGAGCTGCCTTATAAGTACGAGTGAATCGACAGTCTTCACGGGCTGACGAAGTCAGTGTGGAGCTGTCTTATATGTGCAAGTCAACTGACATATTTCGTCGCTCGTGAAGTGAGAAAATGCCTGCCATGTGCAAGTCATCTGACGTATTTCGTCAGCTCGTGAAAAGATCAAGAGTGAAGTGTGAGAGTATATAACGAGTTCGAGTCAACTGACGAACTCATTGAATGAAGTGACGAAGGAAGAAATGCGGAGGTATCTTACAAGTTCGCCCACTCGCTCTATTCGTTACCTTTACTTATATTGGAAGTTCACTCATTCACTTACTTCACGGGCAAAGCGAGTGAAGCTCGTTTTGCAAACTCCTCTTTTTTGACTTGATGAAAAAGCGGCTGACGAATACAAACTAATTCCTTATCAGTCAATTGAGCATTCAGCTGGCGGAAACAAACACACTCCTGAATGAAGTCGACGACGATATCAACGAAAGTTACGATTTACGTGAAACCAGTGAGGAAGCATTCTCTGTCCATTTAGTAAGTGAAATAACTCGCTGATGAGAAGAGAGAAGGTCAGTGAACTGAGATAATCCGGTCGTCAAAGTTGTAGCTGCGGGAGGGAAACAAACGAAGAATAATCTGACAATTGGGTCAGTGACTGGAATGAAAACCAGCTGCGATCCAAACCCAGCGAGTGAGATGGAAGCAGTAAAAGCAAAAAAGAGAGTATAAGGACACGGATGAATGTTTGAAAAATGGTCTGACGAGGACAAAGAGACGGCTAATTAAGGGTTCAATTAGACCATCTAGTCCTTTTATTCCATTCGCCTAGCTCTGTTTCTCACTCGCTTTGATCATTATATTGTTTCGTCTGTCAGTGGCACGTTCCAGAAAAGGTTTTACAATATCTGGTAAAGATGACGTTGTAATGAGGTGTAGCAGAAGTGCAACGTTTACGAACTGACTAGATTACGAGAATACCTCAGCTGTCACCAAAGACCTGATGGTATAATTGAGGAGTGTCGAAAGAAACCTACAACCATCAGCCTGACCAATATTCAATTCTCATGAATTGACGCGAGACACCTAGCTCCAAAACACCCGTACCACAACGCACACCTGTTGGCCGTATTCAGCAAATACGGCTTTGATGGAACGCACAATGGAACTATAACGAGATTTTATTTCCATTTGATTGGTTTTGCTACCTACCCACATTATATGTGGCTACGTGAGCTAATCTTCATGAGTTCATTTCACACAGCCTTGACAATTTAAGAATTAAGTCCGGCGTTTTGTTTCCTGATTCTTGATGTATTTCATCTTCGCCAACGCTATGTTTATTGACTTGGATGCTTTCCCCATTTTAGTATGTGTGGTTTCTCAATGGAAAATGTCCCATCTCACAGTCTCGAAAGAGAGCAAAGCTCGCACATTGGTGCTCAGAAGTCAGCAGGGAGTCATCTCTCAGTTCAATTGTGCTTTAATTAGGTGTCAATTATGGATCCTGAGTTATATTCTCACCATGAATTGATGTGGTTTTCAAACAAATATTCCAGAATTTCTTGGTTATCGATGTAACCGAATGAAAAGACTGCACCAACCCTTCCACTTTCCCGGACAAGAGGACTGTCCAATCCATTCCACCCGGATAAGAGAACTGTCCAATCCATTCTACCCGCATAAGAAAACTGTCCAATCCACTTTCTACCCCCATTAACAACCAATAGCGGATAAACTGCATCATGTTGAAGCTCAGTGACCGTGTCACGCTATGTTGCTGCTTTCTATGCTGGCCTGAGTGTCCGGATGAATTGTAAGCACACAGCTGTTGAGGCCCCGAAGACGGTGAACTATGCCTGATGGAGTGAAGCCAGAGAAAATTCCGGCGGAGGCTCACAACGACGCAACCCCGGTGGTTCGTCGATGCATTACGACGAGATGACTAGAGTATATGATGGGGATGTATTATTATATATTGAATGTATGAGGAGGAAAGATTTGTAGGGGAGTTGGACGAGTGAAGCGGGTGAAAGGAGTGAACTTTCATTGGGTATTAAGTAAATGAGTGAGGGAAATGAGTGAGGATCGAATATAAACTATGTAAGTGAGCTAAACAAAAGAGCTTAAAAATATTGACTAACTTTAGCGAAATGAAGGAGCTTACAGATACTGACTAAATATAATGGAAAAATGAAAGAGCTTACAGATATTAACTGAATAAGTTAGCGAAACGTAAGAGCTTACACCAGATATCAACAAGTAAGCGAAATGGCTTGTAACGGTAACTTTGGTGTATAATACAATTGGGTGAGTGGATATTAAGGCCGGATGTTGAATTTGTTGTTAATCATTTCTTATACCATAAGCTGCCCATCGTAAAAATAACAGCGTAGATTCAATATGAAATTTTGACTATTGGTGGAAGAGCGCACTGAAGCTTGGCAACATGGTCTCGAAAACTTCTTGATGTTTGGCTTGACTTTTGGATTTTGAAACTTCATCATTGATTGTTGAATTAACTTTCAACAACCAAAATACCTTTCAGTGAAAAACTAACCTCTTTCAGCTTCACCACTTTTAAACATGTTGAATACACACAAAAACTAAACTTTTTAACTATTTCTCTATCTTTGACTGTACAAATTCACGAAATGACAGGGTCTTATTCATTAAGAAACTAAGAAAACCACCTATTCAATCATTAAAATCATTTACTTTGATCAGATCACGTATGAATCACTAAAATCTTTTACTTTGATCAGATCACGTATGTATTATTGCCCAAATAATCGACTTCAGTGTATAGTGACCCAACACGTTCATAGCGCAATATTTGTTTAGTTCTTTCATTTCCAAGATCACTACATCGTTAATCACACAGTATTTCTTTCATTCTCACCACTACCCCGTTCATTTGTTTAATTCATTTCGTCCATGTATAAAGTCTATTGATCCTTTTTAGTCATTTAGTTCATTTATTTGTTTTCATATATAGTGTATTCAGTTTCTCACTGACTCGCTGGTTGGTTGCATGGAGCAAAAGGCTCTTAATATCTCACCTTCCATATCCCAAGCTTTGTCACCACTTCGCTTCGCTGAGTGCTGGCTCAGTGCTAACTCACCTTCCATATCCCATGCTTTTTCAGCGCTTCGCTTCTCTCAGTGCTAACTCAGTGCTAACTCAGTGCTAACTCACCTTCCATATCCCAAGCTTCCTCATCACTTCGCTTCGCTCAGCGCTGGTTTATTTACTCACTCACGCTCCATAAGCTGATACTTACACCCTCAATCACTGTTCTGTATAAGTGATAGGCGGCCTTATGTCATGCACAAATACATACTTTGTACTTGAGCTTATTTATGATTGGGGCAGTACTGAAAAAGAGGAAAGTGATAAAGACTAACAACAGAATACAACACTAACAAGTATCTTCTTTCACCCTACCATACACTTTTTGCAGCCATCGCAAGCTTATGTAAGCGATAAAAATGATTTGCCAACGTTTTTCCGTGCAGCTTATCGGAGAACAGAGATAACGTGATTTGGGTGACGACTGTAAATTTTAAACGTGGGAATTGGTCGAGATCCGAGTGTACTAGATTTTCACACGTAATATGTGCCTTGGTTAAGTCTTCATGTTCCTTTTTTTTCTTTTCTTTTCCTTTCCTTCCCTTTTCCTTTTCCTTTCCTTTCTTTTACTGGCTCAGTAATATCTAATCGCACTCACTCACGAGCAGAGCAAGTGAATATTGTTTGCTGGTTCCTTGTTCTATATATGTGAGTTCATTCACATTGCTCAGTCAGTTGATATGAATCACTTAATCGTACTCAATCACTAAATCTTACTCAATCACTTCTTACTCACTCAATCACTAAATCTTACTCACTAAATCTTACTCACTCACTCACTCACTCACTCACTCACACACTTACTCACTTACTCACTCACTCACTCGCTTCATTCGCTTTGCTCGCTTTGCTCGTGAAGTTTGTTCGCTCGTGAAGTTTGTTCGCTCGTGAAGTTTGTTCGCTCGTTTTTCTGCTTACTCTTTTCATTCTGATTCGCAGAAAAAATCACCAGATGGCGTTCTTAGCAAGAAACACGGTGCGAGCTTTGCGCCCTAGATGGCCGCAAATACGCTCCAGATTACTGCCTATGGTACAGCTCCGCCCAAAACGCACACTCAGCGCGTCAAGTCGCTCATTCTCACAGTTTTCCCTCTCCGAAGACCAAATTGCCACCCTCAACGAAGAAAGGGCAGCAGACGCTGTGGACGTGTGTATAGTGGGTGGAGGTCCAGCAGGTCTTGCAACAGCTATCCGCCTCAAAACACTCGACAATGCCGAGGGCTCAGGTGAGCTCCGTGTGGTTGTTCTCGAGAAGGCTGGTGACTTTGGAGCCCATATAGTGTCGGGTGCTGTGATCGAACCCCATGCAATCGAAGAGTTGTTGGACGAAAAGTTGCCCGAGGACTTGACCACAGTAGTGACGAGTGACCACATGAAATACCTCACTAAAGATTATGCCTTCACGCTTCCCGAACCACCACAGCTCCTTAACAAGGACCGCAACGTGATTGTTTCTCTCAACAGCGTGGTTAAGCACTTGAGTGAAAAGGCAGAGGAATTGGGCGTGGAATTATACCCGGGCATTTCTGTCAGCGAATTGGTGTACAATTCAGATGGTTCTGTTAAAGGTGTGGCTACTAAAGATATGGGTGTGGACAAGAACGGTGCGCCCAAAGACGCGTTTGAGCGCGGAATGGAATTCCACGCACGGATGACTGTATTGGCCGAAGGGTGTCATGGCTCATTGACAAAAACTGCCATCTCCAAATTCGATCTCCGCAAGAATGCTCAGCCACAGACGTATGGTTTGGGTATCAAGGAAGTTTGGGAAGTTTTGCCAGAAAACTTTGAAAAGGGCTACGTTGGACACTCGCTCGGGTTCCCACTTAGCTCCGATGTCTACGGTGGTGGTTTCATGTACCATTTCGGTGATGGTTTGGTAGCCGTGGGTCTTGTCGTGGGATTGGACTATGCCAACCCTTACATTCTGCCTTACATGGAGTTCCAGAAGATGAAGACGCACCCGTACTACGCCAATGTGTTGAAGGGCGGTAAGTGCATCACGTATGCAGCGCGGGCCTTGAATGAAGGTGGGTACCAGCTGATTCCTCAGTTGCACTTCCCCGGAGGGTTGCTTGTGGGGTGCTCTGCTGGGTTTGTGAACGTTCCAAAGATTAAGGGCACGCATACCGCTGTCAAGCTGGGTATGGTGGCCGCTGAAGAGATTTTTGCTGTTGTTCGCGACTTGGAGCCTGTGGACGAGTCGACATTTGAGGACGAGGTCGAAGCGCTTGACTTGGCATCGTACGAAGCTGCTTTCAAGGAGTCGTGGGCATACAAGGAGCTTTATGAGGTGAGAAACGTGAGACCATCTTTCAATGGGCCATTTGGGTTCCTTGGAGGCCTTGCTCACTCTGGTCTTACCACCATGTTGACCCACGGGCACGAGCCTTGGACTTTGAGCCACCACTCCACGGATGCTGCTGCCACCCAAAGCGCAGAAAAGTTTTCTCCGATCGATTACCCAAAGCCAGATGGTGAGCTTACGTTTGATATTCTCACTTCGGTTTCGCGGACCGGTACCTACCATGATGAGGACGAGGAGTGCCATTTGCGTGTTCCAGACTTGAAGAAGCATGCTGCGGACAGTTGGCCAAAGTACAAGGGAGTTGAGCAGCGCTTTTGCCCTGCGGGCGTGTATGAGTATGTTGAGGACGACAGTGAGATTGGGCGCCGTTTCCAGATCAATGCGCAGAACTGTATCCACTGTAAGACGTGTGATATTAAGGTTCCGCAGCAGGATATTACGTGGACTGTTCCAGAGGGAGGGGATGGTCCAAAGTACTACATGAGTTAATTCGAGCTGAGGCCGGACTGACACCGAACTGACACCGAACTGACGAAGTCAGTGAGGAAAGTCCCATATGAATTGGTTCCCGCACTGAAGAGTTCAGTGAGGAAGATCACATTTGAATTGATTTTTTCACCGACAAAGTCAATGAACTACATTTGAGTTACTTTTCCAATCACTCACCAACACATTCGAGTTGATCCCAAACTGAAGCACCCCACCACGTTGATTCCCAAAATGACTACATTTTACCAAGTTGTGAACGATCCAAGATCGAGCTTGCTGTTGTTTTATGACTGCTTCAAGGCCATATGAATATTCTACATCTTGCTTGATATTTGAACTTACTAGATGGTTTCTAGTATGGCGACTTACTAAAATTCAGATGGTCTCTGGTATCTCCACTTACTAAAGCCCAGATGGTTTCTAGTATCTCCACTTACTAAAGCCCAGATGGTTTCTAGTATCTCCACTTACTAGATATCAAAATGGTCTCTAGTATTTTCACTAGATATCAAATGGTTTCTAGTCTTCACTTGCTAGATATCAAAATGATCCCTAGTATCATATCTATAACAAGGGGACTTGTGATCACAACTCGGATACCATCGATACACATTGCCTCCAGATTACCTGATCTGGTGCAATGGTGGCCAAAATTGGAATGACAAGTGAGTAAGGCTTTCAGCATTAAAGACTCTTGAGTGAGTTCAACGATTCAAAAATAGACACTTTCTAATTATCGCGTCGCATTCGCTTCATGGCACCTTCTAATCGTCGCGTTGTTCGTCATAGCCGCACTGAAATGTGGTGAATCTGTATATAATAATAGAGTAATAACCAAGTGGAGTGCAGGGAATAAATCTGTCAGTAACATTGTACGCGCAGTGAAAGCACCACCTAACATGTCCTGCAGCAGAAGTACTCCCCAAGTGTTCACATAAATCATTATATTAATACAAGCTGACTACGCTCCGGCTCGATCAGGCGTGGGTGTCCACAGCTCGACCGTACACTGTTTTATATCGTGACTTTTGGTCACGGCGAGTGCCGAGAGTAGATAGAAGAACGGGTCTCGTTGGGCTTATAGAGGGCTTCACTCACTTTACGAACGAAGTGAGTGGGTGAGTCAGTCATTTTCTCACTCTTAACTCCCTCGGTGGTACTGTGCTTTGTGTTGATGTAGGTGGTTGAAAGCTGTGTTTGTTCTGTGATAACATATTTGTGACAGCAACATTGTAGTTTGTTTATATTGACCAAGTTTGTAGTGCTTTCTCGGTGTATACGAGAGAGAAAGCAGAGGTGAATGTGTTCTAGTGTGTGCTTGGTAGCACCGATGGTACGATTTTGGTTATGAAATCGTATTGGTGTTGGAGTATCGGCTCCAGTGAGAACCGATGATGGACAAGACCGTATGGAGAGTGTGTGGATCGAAAAAGGCACACATTGAGTTTGATAGCCAATAGAAGGTGGTGGTTATCTGGATATCCAACTAACAAAAGTTGTGTTTATCTGGATATCCAACTAACAGAACTGGTATTAGAGATTTAATCGATGTGCAAAAGTGTGATAGTGTGTGGGTCAAGTGAGGTGAATATCTGGGCTGGGCCAGGTGATGCAAATATCTGAGCTGGGCCAACTGATGTAATATCTGGACTGTTCCACATCGCAAACTAACCCATTCGAGGGAATGACGACAGTAGCAACTTCGCTCCGCGCACTCTTAAAATTCAGGATGAAAGAGGGACTTTCAATGATGTTAGTTGATGTCCAAGAAACAAAGTGCCCTAAACAAGTAGCTATTATCGGATCTAAAGGGGAATATCCTATTATTCACGAAGGAATTATTCAGTTCATGTCACTCGTTCAAGAATTCATTAGTCTGGAATATTCAGATCACTCAATAGTCTGTAAGTAATATCACTCATCAATAGTCTGGTAATATATCCACTCAACTAACTCATCTCAGCCACAATCTCGAAATATGTCTCAATCTCAAAATAATGGGTTTGGTTCTCATCAAAATATATTGAGATTCCCTTAAATATATTAGACTAGGCAGAACATATTTGGTTAGATCTTCTCAGCATTCATATACCAAGTTCACTCAACACTCAAAATATATTCGCTTAATTCATGTCAACATATATCCCGTCATTTTCGCTCCAACACTCATATATTCCAGGTTCCTAGTCCGTAGGATCTCATATTGTGTAGATCATAAATCACAACACACCTCATATGCAGAGATACCCAATAAAATGTGCATCTTTCTGCTTTCATCTTTCTCCTCTAATCTCATCTTATCTCCTCCTAGTGATTCCAAACTTCTTGTTCTTTTAAACCTCACTCACTTCACTCACTCACTTCACTCGCTTCGCTCGTGAAGTTCGCTCGTTCGCTCGTTCACTTGAAAAAATTATCCAAGTCCAGCAAACTGGTGTCCTCCGGTGCACAAATGTCCTGGCTCAAAAACCCAGATCGTATCACATTTAACCACTTGCGGTTCATGCGCGACTTGGGCAGATTCGGACACGTTCCCGGGTTCAGTATCGCCTTTAAAGCAGCAGCATGAAGCGCAGCAGCAGCTGCAGCAGCATTGGCACTATGAGAACTCGGAGCACGGCTTGCACGTGGTGCAGCAGCCGCAGCAGTCAAAACCTTGGTCTTTTTGTTCATCAGTAAGTACGACATAGACTTAGACCTCTTGCCGTTTTTGCGAAGAAACTCAATGTCCTCGGCATCTTCATCATCCACAAACACCGCATCGTCATCTTCATCTTCGTCCGACTTATCTGCATCGGTGTCCAGCTGCGGTTTCGGCTTACCGCCAAAAGCCGCCGTTACCGGCGCACTCAGGTATGGAACAAACAAGTTCAGCTTGTCGGATTCGAAAAACGTGTGCTTGGTGATGCCCAAGTCAAACATGGTCAGCCGACGGCCTTTGGAGAAAGAAGCCTGCTTGCCGGCCTCAAAAGGGTCGTCGTTGTCTACATACTTGGCCTTGACTCGCAGACCAGACTTGGGCAGTTCTGAGGTCAGCGTCAGCGGACCCAGCACCAGGGCCAGCCTCGCCTCCAGTTTCTGTTTCTGGACAA
Source organism: Kodamaea nitidulidarum (assembly GCA_030674215.1). Lineage (NCBI taxonomy): Eukaryota > Fungi > Ascomycota > Pichiomycetes > Serinales > Debaryomycetaceae > Kodamaea > Kodamaea nitidulidarum. Next base: position 11,627 of record JAJLWI010000159.1, on the reverse strand, counting down.
GAGTCATCTGGTCGCGCTTCTGCATGTCCATCAACTTTTTCGCATGAACATGAAAGTCCTCAGCGAGTAACCCACGATAAACATACACCATACGCTTGGGCAGTGCATCGGCCCAGTCACGGGAAAGAGCATATTGCAAAGAGTGGTCACCCTTCTCGACACGCTTTACGTAAGCGTTTAACTTGGCACTGACCAAGTTACTAGTCTTGGTACTGAGATTGGCCATCTCCGGATGTTGTTCCACAAGAATATCACAAATCTGCTTGACAGTCATACCTGCCCCAGTGGGATCACGTTCATACAAAATCACAAAGATGGCGTAGAGCACGTCATCCTCGAGCGAGGGATCGCCACGCTGCTCTGGGCGTGGTTTTTCGCCCGTTACCGGAATCGTTGTCAGGATCCCCGTTGCGATGGGGGCACGGCTGGTGTTTTTCGGTTTTTTCCGCTTACCCCCAATGGTTGGGGGGGTCCCACTCCTCAGCTCCAGTTTTTTCAGATACAGCAGTTGCGATGTGAGCAGCGCAGCATCATTTTCCGCCATATCAGGCGACACGCTGCGTGAAGATGGCTCGATATCGTAGTCCTTGGGGTTGTGATTTTCGTCATTCTCATCCAAATCCTCCAAATCCTCCAAATCTTCCAAATCTTCCTCCTCTTCTTCCTCTTCCCCATTCTCCTCCTCGCTCGCACGGCCCGACTGATTCTCTGCGTACGCGCGCCCAATCAACGTCTTTGGGTTGAAGGACGGCAGCGACAGGATTTCTGCACTGGCAGGGGTGATCCCAAGAGGTCTTCTATCTGCCAAGGCCATGTTGTGTAGTATATGATGGATTCGCGTGGTCGTGTTTAGCACATCCAAGTAAAAGAGAAGGTGGTGGTACAAAAGTTGCGATGGTCTGAGATAAAAATCAAATAGATGAGATAATAATTTGGGCACAAATACAGAGCCCTAAAGAATTCGGCTTTGGGACACACAGTCCCAATTGCCTGCATAGTGCTGTGTGTCCGCGCGGCCCGCTCGTAGTCCTCCCTAATCCAAGCCGGCTGTAGCTGATTTTGATCCGGACTGCATACAGTCTCTGAAAAGAATGTGCTATGTGCAGGAGGGGACTGCTTTTCGGAGGATGAAGAATGTCAATATTGAGGGCTGGGGAGGTGGTCAGGGTGTAGCGGTTGGAGCGTGGAACCAGTGGCCATATTGCTGTACCCTTTGTTGGCCAAATCACAAGGTGGAATGGGATGTTGGTGGTCACGTGATGAGGGTTATCACCCTAAGGGTCTAAATGAGTCATTGAAGGGGTTGGAGGAGCAGGGGGTGTGAAAGATTAGGGTTGAGATGAGTAGGTGTGAGGAGTGAGGTGACTATGTGTGAGATGATGAGACTGTATACTTGGAGGTTTTTGTCTGTCTTAAGTATGTACTAGTGTGAGGATAAGGTGGATTTAGAGAGTGTGAATCTAAGGACGAGAATATTATGAAGGAATATTATAGTACGAGAATATTGTAAGGTACGAGAATATTAGTATGGAATATTTATACGAGAATTTAGTAAAGCTAGAAAATAGCATGAATATGAAGTGTGAAGTCGGATATTATTATAGTATGACTATGAAGTGAGAATTTATAAACTCTTATAGGATGGTGATCCTATAAGTGTAGTCATAACAGAATGTGGTTATCCTATAAGTGTAGCCATAGTAAGGTATTAAAGACAACTGAACGAGCTCACGAGCAGAGCAACATTACATAGAGATAACTGAACGAACAGACATTATATAGAGATGAAACCCACTCACGAGCAGAGCGGGTTCACTCGCTCTGCAGTGAATAAAATTAAATTATTCTTTTGAGTTTGAATATAAGTCTATCTGTTTACTTCAAGTTTATCTGGTTTTTCTCAAGTTGGTCTAAGGTTTATTTAATTCCTCCGTAGTTTAATTGGTCTATCTTTCAAGTTGAAGCTTTACGTAAGAGGTGAGAACCCTTTGTTGAAGACAAGAGGTTGTCATATATTTGTTTGCACAAGAAAGTGTTCACATTCCTTAAATTTGTAGATCATAGCTTATCCTTGAGTTTAATCAGTTGACTCGTTAAAATCCATATTATTCTATTTTTCAAGTTCGAGAATACAAGGTGAATATTCAGCTTCTTCTTCATCTTAAGTTAATCAATTTGCCTCTGTATCTTTAGTTGAACAATCTTAAACAACAGTTATTACCTCTTGTATCTTCAAGGTCATTTGAATCTATCTAATCAGTTTAATCCACCTCACTATTATATGTCTTAATCTATTTCTCTTGGTATGATTGACTTGTGAATCGATCTTGAACTGTTTTTGCCAATATATTCTACCAACCTGTCGTGAATATTAGATGGACTATCTAATGGATCTATACTGTAGAATTATTTCTTGGTCCACCCTTGTAACCATATTTATCGATCTCAACTATCTTGACCCCTATCTATACCCCACTTGTTTCAACTATCCCCCTATCTTTAATTACTTGTTGATCTTCAGTTGTCTTGACCCTCACTCTTAACCCTGATATAGTCCATAAATATTCTTAGGCCTGCCCACGTGATATATATCCATATATAATGCCGCTTTGTCCACGTGACCATATTTATCCATTATAATGCCGCTTTGCCCACCATCCATCTTTCAAAAACAGCTATTCTTTGCCAAGCCGCCTGCTACCGTCCAAACCTTCCACCTTACGACAACCGGTTCCTCCCGTGTAATGTAGTATGTAACACAGCTAAATTGTTTAAAGTGAATTATCCGAGATTTTGACTGTAACGGGCCAAATTAATTAAGAATAACCTTGTCTTCTGTGTCATACTCCTATTTTCTTAGGGATGTTATACGACATTGCAAATTCCCCGATTCCCTTTGCTCTGACATCATGCGATCCCCCCTTTGTGTAGTGATCTGCTGCTGGTGTGCCTATATCTTTTTGTGATATTTGATCTACCTACCAGTATGGCCAGTACATTGCTGATTATTGAACCTCTCACTATGTTGTTCTGACCCAATACTTCTGTCCAATAGTATACCTCATACCCTATACCTATGGTTCCATCTTCCCCCATGATCACCTTCTCAACCTCGTAATATACCTCCCATATCAACCCTTCTTTCTCACCTCATCCCCATGATATGATTTGCATCGTTCGCGATCACAATCGCTGAATTGCGGAAATAACCAGCTCCTATTTTTTAGCCCTACCGCATTAAATCATCGTCCGGCTGGTGCTACAAACCAAACATGCAGAAGGATCTAAATCAATTTACTGAATCGGGGTTAATTTTTCAGTCCCATCGCTCATATGCATTGAAGATTATTGCAACCAGTTGCAACTGCAGACCGTGATGAGGGTACTTTGCGGAATAATTATTGGCTGTTATGCTTGGAAGGAGTGAGTTTGAGTTTAATGGGTAGGTTTAATGAGATATGCCGGATAATCTGGACGAATCCACGAGCGAAGCAAGTGAGTGAGGGAAAGAACTGAACTGATGAGTGAGGGAATGAACTGATGAGTGAGGGAATGAACTGATGAATGAGAGAAAGAACTGATGAGTGAGGGAATGAACTGATGAGTGAGGGAATGAACTGATGAATGAGTGATGTACTCCGTACCGTAATAGTGAAGGGATATAAACGACATTCTCTGGGCTGGTGGGGAAGTATGCAAACTGTATATTTAATGAGTGGGTACAAAAGGGGGACTTTGTGGACCATGATCTGGAAATATGCTTTAATCCATAAAGGAGAGGTTCATTTCCCTTGTATAAACCAACTGGGCAACTTGTGGACTAGACTGACTTTATAGGAGTCTTTCATGTAAGCAGTATTATGTTGACAGTGATTTTGTGATTCAGTAGTTTGCATTGATTTTTGATTTTAGTGAGGTTTTCTGGTGCTTCGTTGATTCCTTCGGTATACATTTTTCTTCCACTCCTGCTCTATTTTCTGTGTTCTTCACGAGATGTTGCCTTATTCGAATCCTTTTGAATTGGTAGAAAGTATTAAGCGATCTGAGGTTGGAAACTTTTAAAAGATTTTGAAGCTTTTACTGAACGAACGAACGAACTTCACGAGCAAAGCGAGTGAAGTGAGTGAGTGAGTGAACAAACATTATTTAAAGAGTTGACTCACTCACTTCACTCGCTTTAAAGGGTTCCCTCACTTCACTCGCTTTGCTCGTGATGCTCGTTTTTAAAGAGTCCACTGAATGAGTGAGTGAATATTCATTGGAGGTGAGTGGATCAGTGAGCGAATAATTATTAAAGAAGAGTAAACTAACTTCACTCGCTTCGATCGTGAAGTTTGTGAGGAATATGCTATAACCAGTATACCCTTTTTTAGTAATTCTCAATCCATTAATTGAGCTTTTTTAGTTCTCAGTTATTTTATGCCCCGACCTCGAGGTCTGATTGACCTCCCTATGGTTCAGCCCGGATCCTTTGCTTCCTTTTTTCTACATCGCTAATTTAAACTTCTTCCCATACAACACTTGTTCATACAGTTACAACTGAGCTAAGTCTGGCGCATTGTGGGTAAGATCGACTAAATGAACATGGAGTAATAGATTACCGAATAAACAACTTAATATAGCTATAGATAACTGAGTGAACAAAATATTGAGTGTACAAGATACTGAGAAGATTCTCCGTTCAGCTGTCAGAGATTCTACCCTTTAGGTCAGAGAATAGCTTGTATGTTACTTGTTCATTCAGATGGGATATCTAAGGCATATTTATAGCTGGACAGACACGTGGGCTATTAGGGGTCTAGGGACCCCTCACAAGTCATACCTGGCCTTATAGGGCCATTGAGCCAGCGACTGTTAGTAGAGGGTGTAGAATAGGCCTCTATGCAGTCCATGTACTTCCAGTACCTTACATCAGCTTAAACACAATGCAAATTCACTCATTCACTCGCTTTGCTCGTTCAATCGTTCAGTTTTCTATACACAATGCAAATTCACTCACTCACTCGCTTTGCTCGTTCATTCGTTCAGCTATCTACACACAATGCAAATTCACTCACTCACTCGCTTTGCTCGTTCAATCGTTCAGTTGTCTATACACAATGCAAATTCACTCACTCACTCGCTTTGCTCGTTCAATCGTTCAGCTATCTACACACAATGCAAATTCACTCACTCACTCGCTTTGCTCGTTCATTCGTTGAAAACATGAAAGCTAAAAAATGTTTTTTGCAGCCATTTCACAAGATATAAAGACCTGGTGCAGATCGCACAAATAGAGTAAACAAACTCTGCAACACCTATGAGGTATCCAAAATCCGAAAAGAACACCCCCCACACGGTCTCCCGCTTTTCTATCACCAAATATTGCTGATAAAAGGGATATGTTAAGGATTTCACTTCATGTCTGGAAATCTACCCTTTGGTGGGGGAAAGCTTCTAACTTTGTATATTTAAGGGGCGGAGTTTAACTACTTATATACTCTTCTCTGCGTCTAGCGTTTGAGGTGGCTGGCAGTCTAACTCTCATTTCATGAATCAGTGTGATATGCAATACCACACAGTAAAGATATCATTTTTATTCTGTCATATCATCATACTCTTGATCTCGTTCAATAATCTTTACACATAAGGTTCACTTACTCTCACAGAGTCAATGTATTGTCGTGTACGTAAAATTTTGATCATATTCAGCGAGCGAACTTCATGAGTGAACTTACATTAATTTTATTGTTTCTTGATAAATTGCTGCAAAAAAAGCATTACAGTAAAGACATAAGGACTAATGACTAAGGAATACACATTATATAGAGAAAAAGTGAGAAATACACATTTTAAGATAAACTGAGCAGTTAACATCGTATACTTAATGACTGGGAAATACACATGACATCAAGATAAAAACTGTTCAATTAACATTATACTGAATGACTGGGGAATACACATGATTTCAGATAAAAATGAGCAATATCATTGTACTGAACGATGATGATGTATACTGAACAAGAATTAACATACACATAACTGAAAGGGAACTTAATAGACATAGAGAATTAAAGGACTAGTAATCATAAACGCTAATTTTTAAATTTCCCAAAATTTGAGGCAGTCTTGGTCAAATACTCAATTGGTAGTATGATTAAAAAAATATAATCATAGGTACACCCGCGAAGAGAGTTCGTTCGTTCAGTTCTAAGTATATGTTGGTCGCCCACTAACTCGCTTTACGACCTGATAATCATTCACTCTTCTTCATTGTGAGTCACTCACTGAGTCACTCACCTCTGGTGAATATTTACTCACTGGCTCACTATTCTCTAATGATTATTGACTGACTCACTTCAATCGCTTCGCTCGCGAAGTTAGTTCACTCGCCTCCAATGAATATTCACTCACTCACTTTACTTGCTTTGCTCATGAAGTTCGTTCGTTAGTTCAGAATTCACATATATAATGAAAGTTCACTCATTTACTCACTCCTCACTTCATTCGCTTCGGTCATGAAGTTCGTTCGTGACGTTCGTTCGTGACGTTCGTTCGTTCAGTTATCACATATATAATTAAAGTTCACTCACTCACTCACTCACTCACTCACTCACTCACTCACTCACTCACTTACTCACTCACTCACTCACTCACTCACTCACTCACTCACTCACTCACTCACTCACTCACTCACTCACTCACTCACTCACTCACTTCATTCGCTTCGCTCATGAAGTTCGTTCGCTCATGAAGTTCGTCGCTCGTAAGTTCGAGGATTTTCCTCGTCCTCTCCCAATCCTCCGCCCAATACCCATCCTGATACGTATCCCTAGACCCATCCGGGGGCATATACCAGTAGTTCAACGCAACATGTGCAGTATCAAGAGGTTCTCCCTCGCCCCCAAACAGCGTAACTTCGTGAAACCACCCAGCAGGAAGATACAACATATCACCCGGCTCAAGCCACACGGTAAGACGGTTGAGTTCAAGAAAACCCGGGTAATTTGCCTTTGCATATTCAGTGAGTATCTTCTTTGTTTCTTCAGACTCGAAGTCATCGATGTGAACAATTGCAGGTGGAATGCGCAGAAAACTGGGGGGATCCAGGGCTTTGCATCCCGTTGATGGTGAGCACTGAAGGGCGTCGATTTGTTTCTGAAGATGCGCTCTTTCGTCCTCATCTTCCAGTTTCTCCATTTTCCAGTGAAGAACTTCCTCGATAATGGCACCATCACTACGAATATGCCGCCAGTTTGGAGCATTCTCATCGGTTTCATAGTCAATGATACCCAGGTCATAAAGCTTATGTATGGTACCAACTGTAGCAAGCTTGGCTGCATCAGAAGGAGCAAAAAGTGTAAATCTTTTCCGTCCATTGCACAAGATGTAGAGATTATCCGCATGGTCGTGATGAAGACCGGAAGAGGTTCCTCCAAGAGGAACGTACTTGCCCATTCCACACTGGGGCTTGTTTGGGTCTGGCTGGGGTGCCTCGACGGATTCTTTCCGACTATTTGTGCCCATCCACAAATTGATTTGCTGTGGAATAAGCCTTTTGAAGAGTTCCAAGGTGTATGGAAGTGATTTGGTGCCTGCCAACAGGGTCAAAGGTTGCTGGTAAAGCTCTTCCACACGGAGAATATCATCATTGAGATCGTCATCTTCGTAGTCATCTTTTAAGTTTTCAATATCAAGAGAGAATTCTGAAGAATTATCGAATTCATCGATTTGATTATCTTGTATTTCTGAGGGCTTGAGTTTTTGGCTTTCGTTAAGATTTTCATTAAGACTTTCATTGAGACTTTCATTAAGACTTTCATCATTTTTATCCTCCTGGCCCTCAGATTCTGATTCCTCCTCATCCTCACCCTGACTCTCCCCCTCAGGTTCCCTCTCATATTGGGTCGTCAAATAATAGTCACCTTCACAATTCTCAATCTTATCAACCAACTCTCCCAACGTCATATAAACACGTCCCTTGCCCAGTCCATAACCATGCTCAATCTTCTGCTCCACTTGCAACTCAACCAGCGGATCAAGAGTCGTGGTAATATTTTTAGCCTTAAAGCTCTTCAAATCGATGAGCTGCTGGTGCCCATGGAATTTCAACGGAGTGCGTGTGGAGATGTATTTGCTGAAAAATGTTTCCTCATCAATCGACGAAACAGTGTCTATGACAGCATCTGCCAGTAACACATATCCGCTGTACAGACTCGTCGCAGTCGCGTGCTTCTTTGTAGGAATAGCCATGGTTGGTGTTTTCAATGTCGTTATGTCACGACATTGTGCGACATTAAAAAGTGAAAAAATCACGTGATGAAACTTCATGAGCGAAGCGAGTGAAGTTTGAGAGTGAGTGAGTGAGTGAGCAAACATAATATGAGGAGTTTACTGAATGAACAAGCGAACCGAATGAGTGAGTGAAACTACATAATATACAGAGTAGACTGAACAGTGAACTTACATAATAGAACGAGTGATTTGGAACAAGTGAAATAATTGAATTTGAATGATTGTGAATTAAACGAAGAAGTGACTAAATGAAGTGACTAAATGAAGAAGTGACTAACTAACTGAACTAACTGAACTAGCCAGAGTCACAAATGACGGCATAGTAAGGAAGAGTGATTGGTGAATGAACTTTGTGAACGAGTGAACTTTGTGAACGAGTGAAAGTGTAGTAAGGAATAGTGATTTCTGAATGAACTTTGCGAACGTAAAAAATACCACACATGATGTAAATTCACTCACTCACTTCACTCGCTTTGCTAGTGAAGTTCGGGAGAGTTACCTTAACGAACTTTGCACTTTTCAAACATCTCCTCTTACTGAATGAATTACGCCTTGTTTGCACAAAATTCCTTGTTTGCGATGCTCTCAGTTTTGCGAAACACTTGTAGGTTTGCGGACGGTATATTGTCAATTTTGCGAACACATGTTGATGAATTTTGCGGACTTATTGACTTTGCTTGCAGCCTGGGGACTTGATGATTTTTCTTGCATTTGCCAGTAAACTGAACAAATCATCTTTGTATGACTGAACAAACTGAACAATTCATCTTTGTATGACTGAACAAACTGAACAATTCATCTTTGTATGACTGAACAAACTGACCAATTCACCTTTGCCGAACTATTGAACAATTCACCTTTGTACAAACTATTGAACAATTTTTGTATGACTGAAACAAACTAAAAAATCCACCTTTGCACTATTTTGCACTATTTTGCGCATATTCAATTCACCTGTATGTATTGTCATACTCTTTTATACAAACCCTATTAAAAACCCATTTTGCGACCTTTTCATTCACTTTTGCACTTTTACCATTGTACTCCCACCATCCCCCATCATATACACTTTGGCACCAGTTTCATTTTCCTACACGGAATACCGAATTTCACCACTCCCCTCTTCGACACTTGATTTACGCTCTTTTCATTTATTCTGTTTTCGTTCTATTCTCTTCACTTTGTTATCCTTTCGCTCATCTCTTCACTCTATTCTTTCCCATTTACCTTTTAGTCGAAAGCCTCTTTTCGGCTATACTTAACCTCACTTGATCAGACCAATTCCGTCCCAGAATCACGTCAATGTCTACTATTCTCCTCATCACTCATTGACCTCTTCCTCTCCTCCCCCTCATCTCAGACCTTCCTCTACTTCACACAAAAGTGCCACCCAATCATTATTCACCAAGTGGAAAATACCCCCGAACAGTACATTAACATAACCAGTATTGTAATAAGCACAAATATCCTGCACGCTTCACTACGCAATCTAAATGTCCATTAGTCAATCTTACACAAAGGTGCAAAACAGCCTTGTCTTCAAAACACCACAGTGTCCGAACTAACTGCTGATATGGGATACCAAAAGCAGAAATGAGGCTTCGAATATGCAGAAAAGTCTGGAGAAATTATTGACGGCCCACTGACGAACTCACGAGTGAGTGAGTGAGTGAGTGAGTAAGTGAGTGAGTGAGTGAGTGAGTGCGTGAGTGAGTGAACTTATACTATAGATTCAACTATCGAGTGAACTTCGAGAATATTTGGCCAAAAATATAGAGATTTTTTCAGTAGTTTTTGCGCATCATGTCTTTGTAGCACGGTAGACACCAACCCTAATTGGACACCTTGTTCTCTTTGGACGTTCTCATTGGACAAGTTGATGAGGAGTTGTCTAATTTTCTATTGCGCCTTGGATCTGTATTTTCTCTGCTCGTATTGTTCGCACTAGGGGTCAACATTCTGCACCCCATATAGAACTATTGAGTGCTCGGTTCGGGCGATGTGTGCATATATGGTGTTGTCCCTCGTGTCCATGTCAAATACCTGCTAAGTCCGTTTTATGCCGTGGGGGGACACGACGAGCGACGAACTTGACGAACTTCACTAGCGAAGCGAGTGAAGTGAGGAGTGAGTGAGTGAGTGAACTTTCATTATATATGTGATAACTGAACGAACGAACTAGCATATATCTAGAGGTGTGAACGAACGAACAAACATTATTGAAGAAATCACTGAATGAGTGAGTGACTTCCATTATATGTAGAAATAGAGTGAGTGAGTTGTTGGTACAGTATTCACCTAGTATCTCTATACGATGTTTATTCAGTCATTTAGTATCTGTATAATGGTGATTCACTCGCTCACTGCACGAGCAAAGCGAGTGAAGTTCGTTCTTTCAGACCTCTAGATATATGCTAGTTCGTTCGTGAAGTTATCACATATATAATGAAAGTTCACTCACTTACTCACTCCTCACTTACTCACTCCTCACTTACTCACTCCTCACTTACTCACTCCTCACTTACTCACTCCTCACTTACTCACTCCTCACTTACTCACTCCTCACTTCATTCGCTTCGCTCGTGAAGTTCGTCGCTCGTGATGTTCGTCGCTCGTGATGTTCGTCGCTCGTGAAGTTCGTCGCTCGTGATGTTCGTCGCTCGTGATGTTCGTCGCTCGTGATGTTCGCTCAGTTACCTCTACACTTCACTCGCTTCGCTCGTGAAGTTCTTGTTCATTATCATACATTCCACGTAATCTATAACCATGGTAAACCAGTTACCATAAAACCCTATCTTCCCGCATCTACTCGGGTCCGCTTGTCCGCCTCCTCCACCTGAGTTTCAATCATAACCTCATAGCTCCTCTTCTTTGGAAAACCGAGCGGAGGGTTCATGCCTTTGGAGTATGCAACGGATGCTAGTGAAACGGGTTGCAGCAGGTGTGCAGGGCTGCGTCTGCTCGAGAGATCATCAAACATCTGATTGTTTTCAAAGCGCTTGGGCGATGTGGTATTGGACACTGGCGTGAGTGGGAGCACAGTGTTGTTGAGCATGGGCTTCTTCATGGACATGTGGCCCGGGGTGTTTCTGCGAGGCAGGATGGAGCGCGACGAGACAGGCGACTGCAACTCACCGTTGATGATGCCACCCCTGGGCGTGGCAGGAGGGTCCAACAAGGTATTTAACAGGTCGGTGGCACATGAGATTAAAGTGCGCATTGTTTCGGCGTACTTGCTGTCGTCGCTAAAGTACTTGATTTCGAGTGACTTGGGAGGGTTGTCGAGGATCTTGATCAAGTTCTTGAAGAAGGACTTGTTGAACAAGTTCTGGAAGGCGGTCACCAGGAGGATC
>JAJLWI010000158.1:0-25386 GCA_030674215.1 Kodamaea nitidulidarum | reverse complement strand
AGTGGGTGGAGTGAGTGTGTGAGTGGGTGAGTGAGTGTGTGAGTGTGTGAACTAACGATGACTGAGTGAATGAACTAACGATGACTGAGTGAATGAACTAACGATGACTGAGTGAATGAACTAACGTTGACTGAGTGAATGAACTAACGTTGACTGAGTGGCTGAGTGAATGAACTAACATTCAGTTAAAGATATTTGCACGAACGAACGAACGAACAAAGTGAACAAATTGGAACAACTTTTCTGAACAAACTGAATAAAGTCAGTGAGTGAAGAAGTCGTGAGAATATGACAAACTGAGTGAGTGAACGGTGTAGTAAGAGATATTCATGAGCATAGCGTCGTGACTCGACTAGGTCTAAATTAAGTTAGTCAACCATATCCGAGCAACGATCTTCAAAAAGACTGGTCGGTAGACTGACCAGTGATCTGGATACAAGCCCCTCTGCGTTTCCTGGCGGATCGTTCCAGTGTACTCTAGTCAAGTCCCAAGCGAGCAGATTGATGACGATAACAAGAGGAAATAGAGTAATTTAAATAAGATAATATCGGAAGAGCGTATTATCGCCAATGTAATTAGAAAGAGCTAACGAGCGAAGCGGGTGAGTAGTGAATGAAAACTATAAGAGAAGAAGTGGGTGAATACACAATGGAATGAGTGAGTGAATACACACTATAAAATTGATGAGTGGGTAAATGAGGAAAATTAATAAGTGTGTAAATGACTACAAATTTAATGAGTGCGTAAATGAACACCGCAAAATCAATGAGTGAATAAATAGTATAAAATTAACGAGAGATGAATAAACATGGAGTAAGAGATAACTGAACGAACCAATTAACGAGCGCTATGGGCGACGGTATAGTCCAACCGAACATTGTATAGAAAATGGATTGAGCGAATCATGTCTGAAAAGCGAATAATCTGTCGTAAACCTAATTAATTTGTTATTACCATTTCTAATTCCCTCGGTTGGGTCTCTACATGCTGGCAAGTTTGAGCCTTTCTGCTTAGAAAGACCTGAATTGTGCTCTTTTCATTGATAAAAAAATGCCATATTTAGGAATATCTTCAGTTATCTCTATAAACGATGTTTGTTCACTCGAAGCGAGTGAAGTTCGTTTTAGTTATAGTATTTCAACTCTAGTGACGTTTTTCTTAGAAAATGATGTAAGAATTATACAGGGTTGGAATACACTCTAGGCATATTAAATGATGGAGAACCACTTAAATCACTCACTCACTTACCCACTCACTCACTCACCGACTCACTCACTCACTTAACCACTCACTCACTCACGGACTCACTCACTCACTTAACCACTCACTCACTCACCCACTCACTCACTCACCCACTCACTCACTCACTTAACCACTCACTCACTCACCCACTCACTCACTCACTCACCCACTCACTCACCCACTCACTCACTCACCCACTCACTCACTCACCCACTCACTCACTCACTTAAATCGCTTCGCTCGTTAAGTTCGTTTCTCGGAAAGCATTTACTATATATACCAATTGACATGACATCAACTCAAGCCAGGTATTTTAAATGTTCTGAAACCATCATATATGTAGTTTTGAGTACCAAATTTCAATCAAAGTCGTGGAATGTAAGGGACTTTAGGACTTTAACATTCCTGTAACACAAGCGGATATTAACTCTTTAAACGTACAAAACGATTTGGAACTAAAATTTAAAGACTTACGAAGTCCATGTGTGTGTTTACTTAAATAAGCGCAACACCTAGTGTTTTGTTTTATTCATATCCCATACTGATCTGTCCATAGATAGGTTTGCGGGATTGATAAATGTTGTCGTAGCTGTCAAAAGTACTTAATTCATTGGCTGCGAAAAACGGTAAAACCAAATTACAGCCCTCGCGAAACTTACTTTCAATTTTGATATCAAACTTCTCAAGCATCACATATGGGAGCTTGGATGACAATTTTTCCGTACTCTTGAAAGAGTGAAGTGAGTGAGTGAGTGAATCAAATCTATAAATATCTGAATGAGTAAATCAATTAAATAGATATCTGAATGAGTAAATCAAATATATAGAGATATGAATGAGTGGACAAAATTAACTAGGGATGCGAGCTAATAGGTATAGATATAGCTAGAATGAACTATTGAAGTAAGTAATTGAGTAAGCGAGTTATTAAACTTTATATAGATATTTCAAACGAGTGAAGAAGATTATAAATGATGGATGATTCATGAACAAAGAAAAAAAAGTAGAATAAAATGTTGTACTGTATATAGTTGTAACAATTTGAATAGGTTGATAAGCGAGTGAGTGAAATCAGATATTTCCATGTAATAAAAGCTCAATTACACACTCACTCACTCACCTCATTCGCTTCGCTCATTCAGTTCGTGGCTTGGTCTGAAAGTGTGAGTAAAATGTCTCCGTTTCTTAGTTCCCCCGATTCTTTGTATTATATAGTACTACCAGTGGGTGAACTTCGTGAATGAGTGTGTGTGAACTTATTTCATGAGAGATTTCTGAACGGGCGAGATCAAGAAAGCTCAGGCAATGAAATGAATCAAGAAAACTGTATCAATGAAATTAATCAATTGATACTCATCAATCAATTCAATCAATCAATTCAATCAATCAATCAATTCAATACCCATCAATACATTCAACCAATCGAATTCTCATCAATCAATTCAATCACTAACCTCGCATCTGAAAACTAGCCAACTCTGTAATCTCTTACACTCACCACCTTTCTCACAAAACATATCCTTCCCTCCATACTCATTCGCTCGTGAAGTTCATTGGAATATCTCTTTTATGATGTAAGTTCACTCATTCACTCGCTTTGCTCGTGAAGTTCGTTCAAATATCTTTTATAATGTAAGTTCACTCATTCACTCGCTTTGCTCGTGAAGTTCGTTCAGATATCTTTTATTATGTAAGTTCACTCATTCACTCGCTTCGCTCGTGAAGTTCGTTCGTATCATTTTTTCTTTTGCAACCACATCATGAAATCCCCCGATGATCGCCTCCGGCTTCGAAATCATCTCTTCAAGCTCGCACAGGGACGTTTGATTACTGCCTCAGATACGCGTTTCTGGAGGGCGTTCATTATAGAACCTCTTCTGGCCACAGACATCTTCGATCTCGTGTCTCCAGCAGAACTCCGCACAATCTCAGAACAGAACAAAGCCAACTTTGCGGTATTTGTCCGCATCCTAGCAGAATATATAACTGATGATGTGTCCACAAAGCCTTTTAGTCGTATTTGCACGCTCAACTGCATAAGATGGCTCTCAAAACTCGTACCTGTTCTTTATGACATGCCGGACTATAAAGACACCATCGAGCGTGAGCTTTGGAAGGACAACTTCGACCCTTTGGTGGTAATAACAAGATACGATACGAGAGAAGGAATAGATAGAGAGCAATTGGAAAGGAAAAATGATTTGATTGAGGGGGAAATGGACAATCAATCGACTATAAAAGGTATATCAGACCAAACAAGGAAATCAGACAAATCAAACCAATCAATATCAACACATTCAGAATCAGACAAATCAAACCAATCAATAACAACACATTCAGAATCACACAAGCCTTTTCCGCTAGCGCATAAATTAGTGATTGCCCTCGTGGAACTCCTCTTCAAAGACGGATTCACTGTCTCAGGTTCTGGACTCTGGGAACCAGGGGTTGGTAGTGTGCCTCCAGTGAACAAGTATAACAAACCCAACCCTACTCTTGATGCCCATCGTACAGAGATATTGCGGCTTCTACTCACGCTTACTGCCCCTATGAATGTGTTTCCTCTGGTTGTGGTGGACACGGGAAATGTATTCATGACTATACTTGTTTGCTCTGTTCCCAGAGTGCCGCTCTTGAAGTTGGTGTGTCTGCTCATCAACCTCGTGTGTCGGTCCTCACGGGAAGACAATGCTCTTGTTTTTCCTAATGCACCGTTTACTGAGATTAGGCACTTGATGATGACGTATTCGATACAGCTCCTTGCGACTGCGACTGCTTATCCAGTTCCGAGTGGAGGTGGGGGAAATACAAACGGAGAAACCATTGGGGGGAACACTAACGGAGAAACCATTGGGGGGATCACTAACGGAGAAGGAATTAATGGGGGAAGCATTGGGGGAAACACTGACGGAGAAAACATCAACGGAGTACCTAATAACAAACCCGATACTAATTCAAACCTACCCCCACCCAGAACAGAGCAAAAAAAACGAATCAATCTCGTCCGTGGGTTTCTCAAACACCTTTCAAGAGAAAAAGAAGTGTTGTTCTTAGCTAGTGGACTCATGAGACACTTGCGATCGCTGTTGACTACCAACAAACCCAGTCTCTGGGCCCTAGAACTGACTGTGCTCGTATGGGAACTCATACAATGCAATAAGCACTTTCGTAAAGCGTTTGCAAATTTCATGAGTGAGTTTGTGGTGATTCTTCTCTTCACCCTCTGGAACTTCTACAACCAGCCCCAGCATCGCAACTTGGTACGCGTGGCCTCGTACTTGTTGCTCTATATCTCGCTGGACGAGACCTTGATTGCTCCTGCACTTGAGCCCATTAACATGCAACTCTACGATCTGCTCCCTAGTTGGTTCAAGGTCAGCCCGCTGCCCATTACCACCCGTGATTTCATAGTGACACACTTGTGCTGGCTCTGCACCTCGGCAAAGGCCGATCCTTTGCTCGCTACCTGGACAGACATTTTATACAACGCCATTGTGGTC
Source organism: Kodamaea nitidulidarum (assembly GCA_030674215.1). NCBI lineage: Eukaryota > Fungi > Ascomycota > Pichiomycetes > Serinales > Debaryomycetaceae > Kodamaea > Kodamaea nitidulidarum. The sequence goes on along the minus strand of JAJLWI010000158.1, from coordinate 20,643 downwards.
ATCAAGAGCGACATATGGGAGGTGGATGTTGCTGAGAAAAAGTTGGCCAATAGTAACCCTGGCGGGGGACTTTCGTATGCTCTGTGTCATGCTTTACATACGCATATTCTCTCCAAATGGAGCACGCGGGCGTTTCTCGTGGAAAAAGCGGGCAATAGCGACTTATTAGCATTGTTGATGCGTGCGGTGTGCACAGCTATGATCAAGTACCCGCGACCATCCCGCATGCTTTTGTTTCTGGCGCTCAAGCACGAGAAAGTGTATGAACGTATGCAGCACACGGTAGCATCACTTGATGAGGAGTTTTTCGACGGCTCCGAGATTAGAAAGCGTGGGGAATCGCAAAGCGGGGAGTCAAAGTTGTCAAAATGTGGAGATTCAAGGTTTGAGGAGTCTAGTGCGTGTGGAGATTCAATCGGGGAGCAATGTGGAGAAATTGCAGAAGAGGGACACGAGCAACTTTCGCGCGTGAATACCATTTCGAGCTTGGCTTCCATAAACCTGGATGTATCTGCACCGACTCAAAGAGACGAGCCTAAGGAGCACGAGTCTTTGGAGGCGTTGTTCCGGCCACAGCCCCTCACTGGAATGTCCGACAATGCACGGGAAAAGCTTCCCATGGAAAGCTCGATTAGTCGCAGTTGGGCAGGGACCGACTCGCTTCGGATCATTCTCTCAATTGTTATCCCATACTTGAAGAGAACAATGCGTGCAATGAACATGGAGAGTGCTTACGAAGCGATCAAGATCATTGAAGAAAGTGACTTTGAGCAGCTCGCCAACTCGGAGAGTATCAACTATGACTTCTTGCCCCAAACTCCACTTTGTCTTCTCACTTTGCATTGGTCCCCTCAATCGCTAGGACACTACATGTCGTTTTTGTACTCTGAAGTTTACCGCGGTAGCCAGGATGTCAAGACATATACAAATAACAGTCGCATGATGAGCAACATAACAACCTCCATAGCGCTGGTTTCGAAGTTCACTCTGAGCTGGACTAGCTTTATTAAAGGAACAGATCAAAAGAAAGAACAGGAGCAACAGCAAGCACTCGACGCTCACTTAGAGGCTGTAAACTACGTGCTTACTGCCGTCAACCAATGGGCAGGACTGAATGTGCGTTTGTTCAAGTTCGAATCATCAGGAACTGGTTTTTTTGGGACTAAGTTCACGAATTCCGACAATTTAGTGAAGAGGTTCAGTAGGTTGAGCTCTCGTGGCAGTGCTCCGTCGACCCCTGTGGAAGAACACGACATGAGATTTCCACGTCGGAACTCTATAGTTTCGCTCCACAGCTTGAATACTTTGAACAGGACCAGAAGCAACACCCCACGCAACAGTATCAGTGAGGTTGAAAGCAGGACATAGAAGATAATAGATCAAACTCACTGACAAAGTCAGTGAGTTTTTTGTTTGTTTATTATGAACATTCACTAACTCACGACCATACATTCATACTGCACTTTGGAAACTGGTGTTTTTATAGTTTGTTTTAACTGGTGTTTGTAGTTTGTTGAGCTATACTCAATGTTCTTACTAAACGTTTGTACTAAATGCTACTAATGCATTCATACTAGACAATACATTCAAAACGATTCGTTATCAAGTACATTGTTACAAACATACATGAACACAATCACTACTACAATGCACTCATACTAACCATTCATACCATACTAACTCTCTACTCTCTTCCTTGAATTAACCATGCTATACCATACTGACTCTCTCTATACTTCAGTATCCTTTTATCCACACCTTTTTACCCACCAAATCAACGTCTTCTTCCCTTCTTCTGCACCAACTCGAATCCATCGTCGTCAACAACAGGACCCTGTGGCTCGTCGACCTCCATAGCATCATTCTGGACATGTGTGTGGACCTCTTCCTCCTCTTCGTCCTCAGACAGGTCTGGGTTCTGAGGATCCTCTGTGACTGTAACAGCGGTCTTCGTCCTCGTGGCCTCTCTAGCACTCCACTTTTGGTATAAATCATCGACTAAAGCATAGTTCTTCTCTGCAACTTGTTTGTAGATCTTCATCACCAAGGCTCCGATTTCAAGAGCGGAGTCATTGTCCACATTCACTTCAAACTCATCAAACATGGCGTAAAGCAACGTTTCCTCGATCAACTGGATATCCACCACTTTTTCCTCAAAGAGGTCCACAACTAATCCACTCATCCAGTCTCTCTTCTCAGCGGATTTGGGACCACCCCACAGGTTGTCAACTGCGGTGGTCAACTCATCCCACTTGTGGATTGCCATGCACACACCAAGCTCGAACTTGGCCTGCTGTTTCTCATCGCCGAACTTCAACGATGTCTCGGACTCGACATAATCGGTAGGATCGATTGCGCTCATTGATGCGATGATCTTTTTTCACTGGGTGCAAAAAGTGAATTTCACGAGCGAACGAACTTCACGAGCGAACGAACTTCACGAGTGAAGCGGGTGAAGTGACTGACTGACTGACTGACTGGGCGAGTGAGCGAGTGTGACTGCCTGACTGACTGAACTTACTTTTTTTGCGCAATATAAACTCTCTCTCCGCTCGGAAATTCGTTCAGTTCTTCATCAAATATACCTGAGTTCTTATTCAATATCGCCATCAAAAATTTAGTTTTTACCCAAAGCACCTATCGAAAACTTAGTTCTTACCCAAAGCACCTATCAATTTACTTGTAAATTCTTACCCAAATCGCCTATCAATTTACTTGTAATCACCCATCAAAAACTTGTAGTACCCAAATCACCTATCAAATCTACACATTAATTTTATTAGCTCTATAATGTTTATAGTTCACCCACTGAACTCGCTTCGCTCGTTCAGCTTCAATAATCTATTTACCTAATATCTCATCTCTTGCCAACACCTCAGACACCTCCTCCTCCAGTACATTCAAATGAATCATACGATATCTTTCCCCAGCAACATTTTGCTGCAATAATATGCCATTTTCCACCAACTCATTCACAATCTGCTTAAACTTGAGCACACGGATGTTGACCTTTCCATTCGCATCAAACAACACCGAGCCATAGAGGAGGTCCATAAGGGTGATTTTCAGATCCAATCCACTCAAAGCCGAAGAACTTTGCTTCGAGGACATCATTGTAAGCGAGTTCTTCATCTCATCAATAATGTCACCCAAACTGTTTTCAGCGAGTCCAGATCTGCGCTTCCTGAGCAAAACTGCCTGGAGAAGCAACTTCGATGCAAACAGCAAGGATCCAAGGAACTGTGCGGTTGGAGAGTTCACCAGCTCCATAATCGCCTTGGAAATATGTGTGATTTTGACGTGGAATGTTTGCTCCTCCTCGTCCTTTTCGGTTTCCTTGGCGTCCGTATTATCCAAGTACTCCTTTTCGGCAATCTCCACAGCTCGCCGACAGATGGTCAATGCTCTGCGGGCATCTCCACTGACACTAGCCACCTTCCTCAGTGCAAATCCAACAGCATCGGGTTCCAACACGACTTTTCTTCGGTTGGACTTGGTAATCATCTCCAACCTATGCTTAATGATATCTCCCAACTGTGCAAAAGTGTATCCAATGAACTGTATTCTATTCAAACCCAAACGCGACGAAATCTTGTTGGAAAGAACACGCTCAGGAAGGTCCATAGTGTTAGCCACAGCTATCACCACTAACTTGGAGTGCTCGTATGTGGGCCAGTTGAAAAAGTTGTACATGACATTTTGGTTTTTCGTAACAATTTGATCCAACTCGTCCATCAACACAACTAGAGGCTTGCGCTTGGGATCTGGCGTGCTGAAGTATTGCTCAAGAAGTATAGCCGCGTTGGATGCACTCACTTTGTAACCGCTTACCTTGGTCCACAATGTCTCATAGGCCACGTTAGGAGAAAGGAGCTTCAAACCATTGATCTCGAGAAAGTCAAAATCCTTGAAGTCGCCATACTCCACCAACTCTTGCAACTGAGAGATAACAACACGTATGGTTGCGGTTTTCCCGAGCCCAGGGGTACCACTTACATACACACAGCTTCCTGTCTCTGTTTCTATCGCAGTAGAAATCTTGTCCAAGAGCATGAACGACTCTTCCTCTCTACCCGGAAGAGAGTGGAGCTTTGCAGAAGTGTGCAATTTTGCTTTGAGCTCTTTGAACGCCTGAGAAGTGTTTGATTCCTCGAAATTTAACTTACCCTTTTTCTTTGGTGAGAGAGAAGCAAGGGTGGGACCCGCTAATATTGGCTTGATTTTGAATGACTTGTTGAGAGGAGACAACACTTCGGCCATCATTTTGATCTTTTTGTCCTTTCGAGGCAGCTTCTTGACCACCTTAGAGGGACTCTTGCTCGTCTGTTTCGTGTTTCTCTTTTTCCTTGTAGGGCTGGCAGAGACATCCTCAAAGGAGTCGTCGCTAGGTGCTTCTTCAGTGCTGTCGTCAAAGTTTTCTGCTTTATAAGCTTCGTCTTTTTCATCATTTCCCATGGTTTCATCTTTTCCACCAAAAGCTTTATCTTTTTCGCCTTCATTCATAACCTCGTCTTTTACATCATTTTCCACATCATTCATAACTTGATCATTTCTCACATTTCCTACCTCATCATTTCCCAAACTTCCTCCATTTCCCAAACTTCCTCCTTCTCCCACCTCACCTTTTCCCATCATACCACTCTCATCAACTTTCTCTTCCTTAGAAACTTCCGGCGTCTTCTTTCTCATACGACTTTGTATTTTGCGTGGTTTTGCCGTAAAACCTCTGACCATCATCATGAACCTATCGCGGTCAAGACGGAGCGTAGAACGCAATTGATCAAGATCGTACTCTGAACATATTGATCTCGTACCACTATCATATGCTCTATACGATTGGAAGTGTTCGGATGAACTTTTGTGAGATTTGCCTTTGACCTCCACCTTGTTTATTATATCCTGCTCATCAATCTCTGCTACTGAGGCAGTTAAGAACACTTCCTGGTTGTTTTCTGGGGCATCTTCCACTTCTGAGGCTCTCAAGAACCACAGTACACATATGTCGATGATCCTTGCTCCCAGTCCTAATCTGATCTCGTTCACAAGTGCGACTTCTGTGGACTGTTTATCACGTACCAATATTGTATCACCTATATTGATTTGTAGATTGTCGCTATCACGTTGGAGGGTGATTGTATCGTTGGAGGGTGCTTTTCGGCGAGTTCTTCGCCTGTTGCCCTCGTTTTCCTGTAGCAGATACAGCCATCCGACGAGAGGTTTGGGCATTGTTAAAGGCAATACAAATTAATATATTTGGCTGTAAATTTGGTAAAAGGTTAAAGAACAGAGATACGTGAACGAACTCACGAGCAGAGCGAGCGAGTGAGTGAGCTGACATTATATAGAAACGATAACTGAACGAACGAACTCACTCTGCTCGTGAGTGAGTGAATAAACCTTATATAGAAATTATATAGAGGTAACTGAAGAGTGAGTGAACAAACCTTTTATAGAAATTGTATATAGAGAGTGAGTGAACTTTCATTATATATAGAAATAACTTCACGAGCGAACTTCACGAGAGAAATTCACGAGAGAAATTCACAGATCATGTTCTGGTGAGAGTATACATTGACGAAATCAACTGAACAACCGACCGAAGTGAGTAATCTTTCAATATAGGTCTAAAGAGTGAATAGAGTTGAGACACATTTTTTGACGAAGATACACGGGGCTACTATATGGATCTGATGTAGATATACGAACGAGTGAAGTTCACGAGTGATCTAACATTGTATAGACAAGTAGATTTATATTTTATAGGAATGTGCAGTTAATGGAATGGTCATTGAATGGACAGGAAATGGGATGGTCATTTGATAGGAACAGTCTTGTGAAGTAATCAAAGGCACTAGAAGGTTGGGTTAAAGTGATAGTGAATGAGAATTATATGGAACTAGAAAAAACCAGTACTACAGTGGAGAAAGTATCGATAAATGGTCAGTACAGGTTGGATACAACAGTTGGTACAGTATAAATATATCACAGTTTGTACGGTATCACTCACTCACTCACTCACTAACTCACTCACTCGCTTCGCTCGTGAAGTTCGTTCTTATAATGATCAATTTACAGAATCAATAAGCTGATCGAGGCAATGGAAACGATCCAGGTGAGACAGTAGATCAATAACAGAATGGACAATAAAAAAGGTGTTCAGTCGCCTCCTGTAATGTAAGTTTACTCGCTCCCTCATTCACTCGTGAAGTTCGCCCATCAAGAAAAGAGTGTCATACAATCAATCAAGCGAACACATTGATCCAGCCAATATTGATCCAGCCATTATAATTAATCAAACTAGTAGTTGACTGTAAATAAGCGATGAAGAACAATCTTCAAGCCAACAATCTTTCATTGATAGCCAATGATTAAATAACCAATAAAATTCATTAGGCTCAGCCATTGATTAGCCAATCCAATAACCAAACCCCTTAGGCTCAGCCATCATTAACAATCCAATAACCAAACCCTTTAGGCTAATGCTTTGTTATCAACCATCATATTACCCAATCGATCAAATACTCCCCAGTCAAATACACTCAAACTATTCCCTTCTATTATCGTTGATTCGTAAGACATGAAAGGGCCCATATGCCCTATTTGTATATAAGCAATGGCTCTCCAACATTCACAATCTCGTCAAGATTGAGTTTCAAGTCAAATGCCTTCAGAATGATGATCTTAAAGATCTTTTGCACATTTATGGAGTGGCTCGTCGAACAAAATATCACGGGTGCCTTCATCGCAACCCCAAACTTCTTGGCCTGTTGTGTGATCTCCATCTGGTCATGATACAGCAAGTCTATAAACAGATCATACTTGGTACCAATCAAAAAAGGAATGGCTGTCTTGTTGAAACCTCTCACCTGTCGGTACCACTCTTTAATCGAATTGAGAGTCGACTTGCGCGTCAAGTCGAACATAAATAGTATGGCCACCGCGTCATTGGACACCAAAGGCAACATGTTGATGAATTCTTTCTGTCCTCCCAAGTCCCATATAGAGAATGTGATGGTAGTGTTTCTGATCTGTATCTTTTTGTCCATGAAATTGACACCTAATGTCTGGATGTAGTCTTCGTCGAACGATCCCTCGACATACTTGACCATGAGAGATGTCTTACCGATCTGTGAGTCTCCTATGAGCCCGATTTTGAGTGCGACCCTGTTTGTTAGTAGTGCTTGAGGATGTCATGTAGATACGTACTGGTTGTTATTCTGGTCTTGTTCGTCCATGTCTTCTGCGCTGCCGCTTCAGCAGGATATGATTGATGCGGTTGTATAGATCCACTAAGCGGAACAAAACAATACGTAAACAGAGATCATAAGGGTGTATTATGTAAGAATACAAGGATGCTTAGTAATATATAACTGAACGAATGAGCGAGCGAAGCGAGTGAGTGAGTGTACATCATATAAGGATATAACTGAACGAATGAGCGAGTGAGTGAGTAAACTTACATTAAGCATAGTTAGCTGAACAAATGAGCGAGCGAGTGGACATCTAAGACTATAGAGATCATAAACTGTATATTTATTATGTAAGAATATCTAAATGCTTAGTAATCAACTGGCATTATGTATAGATAGCTGAACGAACTTCACGAGCGAAGCGACTGAGTTAACTCCATTATATATATAAATATCTAAACAATGACACGAATGGGATGTGTAACACAGGGAGGTGGTTGACACGAAGTGGCCATGAATCAACGATAAATGTGACAATAGAGAAAAATGGCAATAATCTAGTAATTACAGACAATAGGATAGTAAACTTGAATTTGACGAGACCTGGGAGTCCATTACATAGAACTAGTATAGAAGTGAATTGCACACAAAATATAGTAAATAATATCAGGTAAATCCTACATCATATAGTAAACAATTTCAGGTAATTCCTACACCATATAGTAAACAATATGAACTAAACACACACACACAATACTGAACACGAATTTGACCTACCATTTTGAAAGTGCATTTAACTAGTATACACCACACTAACTTGTACTGAATTTCTAATGAATGGAAATGATTATCTTGGAGTTTGTGAAAGACAATATTTTTGTTAGGGTTTCCACCCTTTAGGTCAGAGAATAGCTTGTGTGTTACTTGTTTATTTAGATAGGATCTTTTGGGCATATTTATACCCGTACTTTCAGGCTCATGCCGTTGGCCCGGGCTGGGCTGAGTACGGGAAGGTTTCAAGACATGGGCCGAACATGGCCAGATTCTGGAGCGGCACCGACATAGTTTTCTTGTCAACGTCTCATAGTAGACCAGGACTGTCTGCAATCCTGGTAGTATAGTAGTCTTATATATAGTCCTAGCACCTCAATTTTTGATTTTTCGCAGCCAGGCGAGTCATGACGTAAGTCTTGTATACAAGATATCTTCACGAATTCACGAAGTGAGTGAGTGAACAAAAAAATATACAAAGATAACTGAACGAGCTCATGAAACTCGAGCTATTGTAGTACGGGTGTTTTGAGTGAATGAGTGAGTGAATACATGAAATATGAAACAAAAAACGAACTTCGGACTGGTTCAACAAGTAGTACAATTAAAAGACTATATTTCATGAGTTGAACTACGAACTCACTCGCTTCGCTCGTGAGTGAGTGAGTGAGCTTTCAATGTATATATCACTATATACGGAAGTTCAGGGAGTGAGGCAGCAAGATGATACTAAAAAGTGGGACAAAACAGATCATATGAATGGAAAAGAGGACATAATAGATGAATGAAATAACACTCTGACAAAGCTCAGTAAGGATGTTTAACTCTCCATACGAGTTAGACCAGGTGCTCTTCAGAAATAGTATCAGACTATGAGTCTATGAGTCTATCATTTCACGAGCGAAGCGAGTGAAGTTAAAGCTGTAATGACACTTTGGTTGAGAGTCAGTTACAAATATTCTTTTAGGTGTATTGGGTGAATTCAGCACACCACAGGTAGGGAAAACTGTTCATTTGATCAGTTGTGATCAGCTCACTACAGATGGGGCCTTAATACAATCACTCACTCACTCACTTCACTCGTGAGGTTCAAGTCTTGGCTTTCTTTTTCCCATACAAATTCCAAATGTTTCTGTCTGCCGAATCAGGTGTATTTGCAGCAATTGGCACAAAAAGTATTTTCCTGGCATGGGCTATACAATTCTAGGGCGTGATAGCATTCCAAACGAACATTACGAGCAAAGCGAGTAAAGTGAGTGGGTGAGTGCAAACTGAATTGGTAAAGCATGTATGTTTAATATACGTTGTCTCTATTAATGTTCACTCACTCACACTTCCATCAATTATTTATCAATGTGTTTAGATGTCCGTTCACTCATCAATTATTTATCAACGGGTTTATATTTATCTCTATTATTGTTTGTTCACTCACTCACTTCGCTCGCTTGTTCTGTAACCTCCAACTTAATGTTAGTTCACTCACTCACTTCGCTCGCTCGTTCAGTAACCTCCAACTTAACGATAGTTCACTCACTCGCTTCGCTCGCTCGTTCAGTAACCTCCAACTTAACGTTAGTTCACTCACTCACTCACTGTACTCGCTTCGCTCGTCCAGCTCGCTGGTTCGTTCAGTTATCTTTTCTTATGTAATAGGGCTGTAACCCCAACTCCTCTCACGTGACCTATATTGGAGTATTTTCCAAGTGTGTAGCCGGCAAAAAAATTTTCAAGGCATCTAGCATCGATTTTTTCATCAAAAGTTTTTGCCAACCAGTTTTTCAACTCCTGTACTGAAAATCCGATATCGAACATGGCTGTTGGAAAGAACAAGAGATTATCCAAGGGTAAGAAGGGTTTGAAGAAGAAGGTCGTCGACCCATTCACCAGAAAGGAATGGTTCGACATCAAGGCCCCAACCACCTTCGAGCACAGAGACGTCGGTAAGACCGTCATCAACAGATCCACCGGTTTGAAGAACGCCGCCGACGGTTTGAAGGGCCGTGTCGTCGAGGTCTCCCTTGCTGACTTGCAGGGCTCTGAGGACCACTCTCACAGAAAGATCAAGTTGAGAGTTGACGAGGTGCAGGGTAAGAACTTGTTGACTAACTTCCACGGTTTGGACTTCACTTCTGACAAGATCAGATCTCTCGTCAGAAAGTGGCAATCCTTGGTTGAGGCCAACGTCACTGTCAAGACCTCTGACGACTACGTCTTGAGAGTTTTCGCCATTGCTTTCACCAAGAGACAGGCTAACCAGGTCAAGAAGACCACCTACGCTCAGTCCTCCAAGTTGAGAGAGGTCAGAAAGAAGATGATTGAGGTCATGCAGAGAGAGGTTTCCAACTGCACCTTGGCTCAGTTGACCACCAAGTTGATTCCTGAGGTCATCAGCCGTGAGATTGAGAAGAACACTCAGTCTATCTTGCCTTTGCAGAACATCCACATCAGAAAGGTCAAGTTGTTGAAGCAGCCTAAGTTCGACTTGGGTGCTTTGTTGGCTTTGCACGGTGAGTCTGCTGTCAACGACAAGGGCAAGAAGGTTGGCTCTGCCGGCTTCAAGGATGTCGTTTTGGAGACTGTTTAAGTTTTCGGATGCATGTCTATAATAAAGAAAAGTAGAACTGAATGGGTGTAGGACACGAGCGAACGAGCGAACGAACTTCACGAGCGAAGTGAATGAAGCGAGTGACTGATTGAGCGTGACTGAGCGAGCGAGTGAGTAGAGATAGGTGACTGAGCGTGACTGACTGACTGAACCTGTATTGAAATAGAGATAACTGAGCGAGAGGCTAAGATTAGGTAATAGAGGAAATTAGGTAAGCGAGGAAATGGGAATAGAAGGAAATCGGAGAACACGGAAATAATGTTAACTCATTTAGTTCTATATACAATTCGCCCATTCAGTTGTATCTGTATAATATACCATCTTTACTCAATCACATATCTCTACTCACTCACTTCATTTCCTTCGCTCAAGAAGTAGTAGAACAAACACACTTATAGAGTTCACAACTCAAGTAATCATTGTTTTTTTAAATCTATTATGATGTAAGTTCTTCACCCACTCACTCACTCACTTCACTCGTGAAGTTAGAGAACAAGGAAATTAGGAATAGGGAGAATGTTTAGGTAAGGTATAGATTTAGGGGAGGAAGAAAATGGGGCAAGAATGGAGAAAAAAGAGGGCAGAACAGAAAATAGAATAGAGAGAGTACGAACTTCATGAGCGAAGCGAATGAAGTGAGTGAGTAGAGATGAGGTGATTGAGTAGAGATGAATCCCGGGAGTATAGAAATAAGTAAAACAGAGGGAGTACGAACTTCATGAGCGAAGCGAATGAAGTGAGTGAGCAGAGGGAATATAAATAAGTAGAATAGTGGTAAGGTACATTAAAGGCAAGATCTAAGGTATGAAAGCATAGACAATGTGTATAATAGAATAAAATACGACCCGAGAAAAAACATCTGAATCGCTTGTTCAGTTATCTGTGTGTATAACGATTGTTCACTCACTCACTTTGCTCGTAGTCAACTTATTAAATATATCATTAAGAATGAATAAGTGAAAGCTGTTTTTGCATTTTTTCGCAATAATTCAGCAAAAGCTTGAGCTGTTCCTGAATTACATTTGTATGCAGTATGGGTAATATATGTGGACCTACAGTTTGCACCCAATTCATTTGTTATTCACTAAATCATTTATTATTCGATGACTATTCAATGAGTCGTTCATTCAAGCAATTATTCATTATTAAGTGACTTATTCAATTGTTCATTACTCATTCAATTATTCACAAAATTACTTAGTCTTTCAATTATTCATTCATTCAATTACTTTCTCATTTAATTATTCTCATTCAATATTCACTTACACACACACTCACTCACTTACACACACACTTACTCACTCACCCACTTACTCACTCACTCACTTACTCACTCACTTACTCACTCACTCACTCACTTACTCACTCACTTACTCACTCACTTACTCACTCACTCACTCACTTACTCACTCACTCACTCACTCACTCACTTCACTCACTCACTCACTCACTCACTCACTCACTCACTCACTCACTTCACTCGCTTCGCTCGTTCAGTTCGTTCGCTCGTGAAGTTCGTTCGCTCGTTTCGCAAATAGCAACTCGAAAATATCTTTGCGAAAAACAAGCTCTTCTTGCCCTAGCAGAATGGCTGAAGTAAGTAAACACCCAAATCCACATCAATCATCACCACCGCTCATACATACCATCAATCAATCAATCATCACCCCACCAGTCAATCACTCATCACACCACCATACTAACACCAGGATAACAAAGAAAACAAAGAAAGCAAAGGAGATACAAACGTCAATGATGTCCAGGACCACAACGCCGCAGTCCGAAGCGACTTGAACAACCTGAAAGGGCCAATCGACGGCAGCAACCATGAAAACAAAAAGCAGCCAGAGTCGGAAAAGCCCCGCAAGCGTGAACGCCCCACCTTCAGTTGGACACGCGTGGGCTACTGGAACGATGACTACACGTCAGACAAGCTCCAGATGTTGAAGGTCCTCAAAAGGATCGACACATACGTCCTCGAGCATTTCTACGCGGACTGGTACTGGAACTGTGCGTTGATGATAGGAACGTGTTTCTTCGCATGGTTCGTGGGCAGACTCGGATTTGGGATTTTGGGGTTGGGCCTTGTGTTTTTGTTCAGCGGGTCGGTGTATCGCGCCGAATTGCGGCGGTTCAACCGTGACATTCGCGATGATATGACGCGAGTGCACGCATCCAATAGACTCGAGACGGAATTGGAAACTATGGAGTGGCTTAACTCGTTCATGGACAAGTTCTGGGTGATTTATATGCCGGCCTTCTCTGAGATGGTGATGTTCCAGGCCAACGAGGTGTTGAAGGACCAGGCTCCAGGGTTTGGTATCGAGGCACTTTCGTTGGACGAGTTCACACTTGGTAGCAAGGCGCCGCGTGTGAACTCCATCAAGAGTTATACCAAGAAGGGCCGCGACCACATCGAGATGGACTGGAACTTCCTGTTTACGCCAAACGACACGGATGATATGACTAAAAATGAGATTAGGAAGAAGATCAACCCCAAGGTTGCTCTTGGTGTGACTGTGGGTAAGGCGTTTATCCTGAAGAGCTTGCCGATTCTTGTCGAGGACATGTCCTTCACGGGCCGTATGAACATCAAGTTGAAGTTAACACAGAACTTTCCGCACGTCAAAATGGTGTCGCTCCAGTTCTTGGAGGCACCCACAATTGACTACGCGTTGAAGCCCGTGGGTGGAGACACTCTCGGGCTCGACATCATGTCGTTCATCCCAGGGTTGAGCAAGTTCGTCAACAGTTTGATTCACTCGAATTTGCGTCCCATGATGTACGCACCCAACTCGTTGGACGTGGATGTGGAGGCCATAATGGCCGCACAGTCGAACGACCTGACGGGTGTGTTGGCGGTGACCATCAAGAAGTGCACGGAGCTCAAGACAGGCTACCAGACCGCGCCTGACAGCATTAACCCGTACGTGGAGCTCCGTGTGGCTAACAATCCAGACTTGAGCGAGACCACCAAGGTCAAAAAGTTGGTCAACGACCCGGTTTTCCTCGAGACCAAGTACCTCTTGATCCACCAGTTGGAAAACAACCACCTCCTGTTGAACGTGTTCCACCTTTTGAAGGACAAGGCGGAGGACCAGTTGATTGGTAACGTCGACTTTGCGCTCGCAGACTTGCTTCAGGAGCACACACATATTGGTGTTCGCAAGAACATTACCGAAGGAGGCCGTGTTGTTGGTAAGATTGAATTCGACCTTCGTTGGTTCCCCGAGTTGCCGCCAATTGTGTTGGATGACGGCACGAAGGAGCCTGTAACTGATTCTGAGGTTGGTATCTTGAAGATCAACCTCCATGAGGCGCGCGACTTGGACATTTCGCAGTCTGCTGTGGGTTCGTTGAACCCATACGCTGAGATTTTTGTCAACTACGAGTTGGTTAAGGTGTGCCGCCGCTTGCGTTCCACCAATGAGCCGGCGTGGAACCAGTCCATTGAGACCTTGATCACACAAAAGTCCGAAACCCGTGTGCAGGTCTATGTCAAGGATGCCCTCGAAAACACGCTTGTTGGGCAGTTGGATGTCAATTTACAGGATCTCGTTTTTGAATCTGCGCGTGGACAGCAGTGGATCACTCTGAAGCCATGGAACAGCAGACCAGGTGCGCCATCGCCACGTTTCCGCATCACTGCGGGCTGGAAGGCCGTTGGCATGCTGGACGATTCCAACGTGCAGAGCTTCACGCCAGCGCCGATTGGAGGCATGCGGTTGCAGATCCGTGGTGCGCGCGGGCTCAAGAACTTGGAGTCCGTGGGCAAGGTCGACCCTTATGTTCGTGTGATTGTGGGCAGTAAGGTCCTGGGCAAGACACCCACCATAGCCAACACTTTGGAGCCCAATTGGGACAGAAACTTCTACATCCCCGTCATCAACGAGCACCAGCACTACTTACTTGAGATTATGGACGAGGAGGAGGAGACCAACGACAGGAGCTTGGGTACGGCCGCGGTTGCGGTCCATGATTTCTTGAGAAAGGACGAGAAAGGGTATTACCAGGCGTACGATGGGCTGGAAGAGATTATCGAGCAGCCCATCATCTACGATGGTGTCGAGCACGGTACGTTAACCTTTTCGGTGGTGTTCATTCCTGCGGTACCTGTCTTCACCAATACCCAGTTGCTCTACAGGGACAAGTACGAGCAGTCATTGGACGAAGCTGCCAAGAAGGAGGCCGAACGTAAGGAGAAGGAGGAGCAGTTGTACAAGGAGAACCCAGAAGAATACACATGGGTCACTACCGACAAGGATGAGCTTCCTGATCCTCCAAAGAGGGAGATTCCGTTGAGCAAGTTGGTGGATTACAAGGCCGGTATTATGACGGTTACCATCGAACTGGGCCACTTTGAGAAGCCCAACCTGTATGTGCACACGTTGTTTGATGACAACGCGTACCCGTGCGGAATTTCGCAGAAGAGTGAGGGCAAGATCCTTGATACCGTCAGCCACGGCCATGGCTTTGTCCGCGACTTGCCCAACTCTCTCTTGGTGTTGCGTGTGCTGGGCCTGATGGAGGTTGTGCGTGAAAAGCAGGTCATTGCAGAACAGGTGTTTGACACTCTCGATATCTTGAAGAAGGCCAAGAATGCGCCAGTGACCCTCAAGATCGACAAGAAGAACTGGGTCAAGATCCAGGTTGACTTTGTGCCCATCGAGGTGGTGTTGGCGCCTGTTGACACCGTTTTGGACACGGGTTTGGTCAGATTGGACATCTTGAGTGCCAAGAACTTGCTTTCGGTCGACTCCAACGGCAAGTCCGACCCGTTTGTGTGCTTGAAATTGGACGGTGTGGAGGTGTACAAGACCGACAAGAAGCGCAGAACCTTGAACCCTGTGTGGAACGAGGAGATCGAGTTCCCCATGTGTTCACGTTCCACAGACTTGCTTGTTTTGGAGGTCTACGACTGGGACTTGACACACGACCCCGAGCTACTTGGCAAGGTGCGCTTGGACTTGACCGGCATAAAGGCCTACGATTCGACCACCTTCAGTGTGGACCTCGATACCCAAGGTACTGTGTACTTGCGCGCAGCCTTCAAGCCGCAGTTCAACAGACCCAAGTTGGGCGCTTCCGGCTTGAACATTGATTTCAGTACCGTGAGTGCGATCCATTTGAAGGGTGTGCAGACCATTGGCGGTGTTGCCAACAATGCCGTGGGTGTTACTATGGGTTCTGCTGCTGATACAATGACTAAGGGAACGGGCTTCATCAAGGGCTTGAACAAGAGGGCTCAGAAAGAAAAGATGAACAAGGCCCAACAGCAAGAACAGTTGGGTGGTCTCCAGGAAGGAGAGGATGACGACAGCTCTTCTCAAGCTCCATCTGAATCCGACAATATGGAAGGTGGCGAGTCATTGGGACCTCAAGATACCGTAAATGACAGCATCGTTAGGTCGAGAACTGGTAAGTTCAGACACCACGACAACGGTCCTGTGGTGGGCATTCCCAACTTAAACATCGATGAGTTGCCTCCTCCGCAGCGCCCTACTGCGGAGGGGACTGTGCAATTGGGCCACCCAGGAGAGCACAACGGTGACCCGGTGTTCATGGGTCACGCGCGCTCTGCACTGGGTATGACCGATATGCTGAGTTTCGCGGCGCTGATGCACGGAACCGCTGCTGTGGCCGGCAGAGTCAGTATCATTTCCGCCGAAGGTTTTAACAGTTCTGCCCCATTGTGTGTCAAGGTGGTTTTGAAGACCTCCACAAAGGAGAAGGAGGTGTACAAAACGAGGTCGAACAAGTTGGACAAGGAAAGTTCGTGTTACAAATGGAACGAGTCTGTACCGTTCAAATCTGCACCATCTGGCGAGTTGCACTTTTACGTGAAGGAGCACCACACGTTTGGTAAAGATGTGGAGCTTGCTCATGCCTCGATTCCTTTGTCTGAGGCTAAGCATACGAGTGATAACATCATTTTGAATGCGGAGAACGGAAGTTTGGAGGTTAACATTAGGTATTTGCTCCACTGAACGAACGAACGAATGAACGAACTGAACGAGCAAAGCGAGTGAAGTGAGTGAGTGAGTGAGAGAATACATCGCTGGGTATCTGAGTGTACATGTAGATTTATCTGAGTGAATATATATGTAGGGTCACCTGGGTGAGTGGATATATCGTTGGGTATCTGAGTGTACCTGTAGAGCCATCTGAGTGAATGTGTTGTTATGTTATCTGAGTGAGTATACATGTAAATTTATCCAACTGCTAACATAGTGACCAGTTTTCTGTACAGTAAACAAGTGTACATTGAACTCAATGGATATAAATCATGAGTTTCAACATGGTCTCATAAGATGACCTTACAGTGTAGTTTCCTACACAAATATACCTAAATGCCCTAGGGTATTGTGTGCTCTATATGTCATGTCTCTCCCTTTCCGTATTACACAGTCCTTCCCTATCTTGCTCTTGTATAACATTCCCTCTGTATTCACTCCAGTGCTCGTGCATCTCTCCAATGATGTAAGTTCACTCACTCGCTCTTGTGTCTGCTCTCCTCAGGGCTTTTGGCTGCAAAACCACAGACATCACGTGACTGTGACTGTTTTTCTAAATTGAGCACGCTCGCACGACCTCCCGTGTCTTAGGTTCACTCCCAATGGCTTGTATGCACGACTAAATGTCGCACGAACGCACCCACTTTTTGTGTTTTGTGCACGTGAGAGAACAAAGTCGCACAGTAATCAAGTATATATCCTGCACATTATCCACAATCACCGAAAAATGTCGCGTGAAAGACTTTGCACGCTCGGAAAAAAATTGTGGGTCCTCTCTGCTAGGAACAAAAAAATTATAGAAAAGACTTTTTCACCTTTCTATATCACCAATTCACCAGATCAAAAATGACCCAAATTGTATGTGACATAGCCCGACTGTGTGGTGACAAGACTCGACATAGAGCTCCTGGATGCGCCAGCAACACTGGCCAGTGACTATCCACTCCAGCGCCGTTGCTGTGAGTCCAGTGCTCGATGAGAAAAATTTTCAATATCGAAGTCACCAATATCCAAACACGTTACTAACATTCCAGCCTAAGAAGTGGTACAAGTCTGAAGACGCTCCAGTCCCAAAGCAGAACAGACACGTTGCTCGTCCACAGAAATTGCGTGCTTCCTTGGTTCCAGGTACCGTCTTGATTTTGTTGGCCGGTAGATTCAGAGGCAAGAGAGTCGTCTACTTGAAGTCTCTTGAGGACGGCACCTTGTTGGTTTCCGGTCCATTCAAGGTCAACGGTGTTCCATTGAGAAGAGTTAACTCTCGTTACGTCATTGCCACCTCCACCAAGATCTCCGTCTCTGGTGTCGACACCTCCAAGTACAACGTCGCATACTTCGCCAGAGAGAAGCCAACCAGAGAACAGAAGTCCGAGGCTGCTTTCTTCGAGGAGTCTACTTCCCCAAGAGAGGTCAAGGCCGAGAGAGTTGCTGACCAGAAGGAGGTTGACGCTGCTTTGTTGACCGAGATTAAGAAGACCCCATTGTTGAAGCAGTACTTGGCTGCCTCTTTCAGCTTGAAGAACGGTGACAAGCCACACTTGTTGAAGTTTTAATGTATTAGAAATCGGTATATGAATATGATTTTTAATTTGTAACATGGTGACAGATGTAAGGAGGTCTGAGTGACAGTGTAGAAGGATTGGGCATGTACATATTAGATATTAAGTTTGATTACTTTTACGTTAGATATTAAGTTGATTACTTATATCTGTAAGTTTGATTACTTTTACATCAGATATTAAGTTGATTACTTATATCTGTAAGTTTGATTACTTTTACATCAGATATTAAGTTGATTACTTATATCTGTAAGTTTGATTACTTTTACATCAGATATTAAGTTGATTACTTGCTCATTGCTATATCAGGTTTAAAGTTTGATAAATATTATTCATGTACATCTTTATTTACATTCATTCATTTAGTAGACTATAATACATATTTACTTCTCATTCTTAATTGCCTCTTACTTCAGTGATTCTTAATTGCCACTCGTTAATCCCCTGCGATACGCCCTCTCAAGCTCTGCTCTCTTTTCAGGGCTACCGTTCAAAGGACCATCGATCATCTCCTGTGTAACACCATTGCTGATCAACGTCCTCCAGGTTCTCCTTCTCTCAAATGCGCGTATTCCGCGCTGATATTCTTCGAAAGCATTCATAATGTCTAGCTTGGACTCTGCTACAAAGGGACCCATGTGCACAGATTCTTGGTCCAACACCTGGCCACCAATGAGCACAAATTCGGAAGGTTTTCCATTGTTTTCCACGACAATCTGCGAACCATCCCGCTTGAAAAAGGCATTTTGGTACTGCAGCACCCTCTTGCCATCAATGGTGATATCGCCTTCTAACACATACAAAAAGAAGTTTGCTTCGGGATCAACTTCCTGTGTGTATACCGCATTGTTTTTAAGCTTACCATAGTAATAATCCATCGGTGTGTATGCCAACTCTTTGATCGACTCAACACCATAAGACTTTCCAGAAATAACCTTCACTTCAAGGTCGCCATTCTGGTTGGAAACAGTAGGAATTTCCCATGCTCTCAAGTCTCTGTATCTGGGCTCGCATTCTTTCATATTGTGGGGTAAGTCCACCCACAACTGTAAACCAACTGTTGGCGAGCCATCTTCATTGGGAACAGGCATTTCTGAGTGAACAATTCCCTTTCCCGCTGTCATGAATTGCAAGTCGCCAGGGTACAAAATACCCTTTGATCCTGTGAAATCTTCATGTGCAAATCTACCTTTGAGCATGAGAGTAACCGTCTCTTGTCCTCTGTGTGGGTGTTCGGGAAAGCCCAGGCTTCCAGAACTTGAAAAATGGTCAAACATGAGGAACGGATTGTGAGTCTTTGCCAGAGCAACACCTATAGAGCGGCGAACCATGGCTCCTGCGCCCTCGGGCATGTGAATAGCATCAACAATTTTCAAGACAGATCTGATCATGGGTTGTGTGGTTGTGTTCATGTGAGTTGATATATTCTAAGTGAGTAGGTGTGTTATATACGCAGAAGTTTGAGGGTTGATTGATCTGGCATCGACTGAAGCTTAGTCATTGGACCAGACATAGAATTACTAAATTCTTACATGAAATTATGTAATTACGACCGAACGAACTTCACGACCGAACGAACGAACTTCACGAGCGAAGCGAGTGAAGTGAGTGAGGTAATTAACGAAAGAGTGATTTAGTGACTAATGACTTGACTAGTGACAAAGAGTGAGTTGCTGACTAATAAATTTACATGTAACTAGTGACTTGACTATAACAAAGAGTGCGTTACTGACTAATAACTTTACAGTGACTTGACTATAACAAAGAGTGCATAACTGACTAATAACTTGACATGTGACTAAGAGTGAGTTATCGTTGATCCTCTAATTCTACTGACGTCATCATGGCAAGCAACCTTCATGGGTTCTTGTTAATTTGTCAGTAAGTTATCTTTCTACCCACTACTTTATCCTTTTCAAAATAACAGCTCCTTTAAAAAGAGTCCTCTTTTAAAGCCTTTCTTCCTAATTCGTCCTGTTGATCACAATGACCAGACCTCGTGAATATTGCAACATTTTCTTAATCTCCACGATTATTCAACATAATTTCTAAGAAGTCACTGAAAAACACATTTTCTATTGAAGTTACAGGATTAGGTCAGCAACAATGATTACATAATAAGTATTTACCTTCCTATTATGGTAATTAGAGACGACTACACTAGGAACATATACAACAGCTAAATAGCTGCAAAATGCTGTGCCAGCAGACGCTTGTACTACTTTGGAATCCCGCGATGAGATGTGCTCTTTCAGTTATCTCCAATAATGTAAGTCCAATCACTCACTCAGTATTTCTATTTCAATGTAGTCACTCACTCACTCAGTATCTCTATTTCATTGTAGTCACTCACTCACTCAGTATCTCTATTTCATTGTAGTCACTCACTCACTCAGTATCTCTATTTCATTGTAGTCACTCACTCACTCAGTATCTCTATTTCATTGTAGTCACTCACTCACTCAGTATCTCTATTTCATTGTAGTCACTCACTCACTCAGTAT
>JAJLWI010000157.1:10999-26449 GCA_030674215.1 Kodamaea nitidulidarum | reverse complement strand
AGGGGAGTATATCCCATATATAGAAGATTAAGCCGAGAGATACTTTTCTAACATTACGTAAGAAAGGGGAACACAGAGTACAATACAACTCCCGAATCAGTAATAGAGCGCGAGATATAGGATCTAAGCTACTTATACTATCGAAGAGTTAAACCAGAGCATATTGACTAATTTACTCCCATATTTTGGTCAAATATTCTAAGACTTAAGACCTCTTTTAGAATGCACAGTTGAAACTACAAAAAGCTCTAATAAGCTCAACTTTTTCCTCTGCATTCTACTACAGACTCTCATTACGCTTCTCTAGGCTAACTACAAAAATAAGGTAAAAAGCTGAATCAAAAACAAATGAACTGCCTAGTTTGAAATAAAATCAATCTTTTAACAGAAGTAACACGGAACGCATTTTGCTGCTGGAGCGGGGATCTCAGGTTCACACAAGCTGAAAAATTTACATGAGTCGTATTTCCACCGAAAGGTTAATTTTCTCCAACAGCTAAACGCTTTGTTATACTTCATTTTGGCGACGTGGATATCATAACTGAGGATAACATAATAAATGATAGAGTATTGAGGATAACATAATTGAAGATACATTATTGATTGAAAATATCATTAAGGATTTCCTAACTGTGCATTTTTCGTTGGTTGAGGTTCTTATCGTTGTACACTGAGGATTGAAGTTTTTACGCTATTGAGATTTCCTAATAGTTATCGAGGATTTTCTCATACATCAACTTTTTATTATTGTGTATCTTTTTATCATTAGTTATTTCGCTCGTCTTTTTTGTCATTTGTTTGTGAGCTAGTCTATTATCATTGGCTATTGAGCTTCTATCTCTTCATCATTAGTCGTTCAGCTTTTTATCACCATCCAGTGATCTTGTTCTCATTATCATTAGGTTGATCTTTTTATCTACGAGTTCATCTTGTAATAATTTCTTATCATTAGGTTGATCTTTTTATCTACTTATTCATCTTGTTAACAGTATCATGAGGTCGATCTTACTTCAACCTTAATTTCTTTATTTTTAGGACTTCTCAATCCAAGTCTATAAATATTTGGCCTGTTCACATGCACTAGATCTCAAACTTCATTCAAACACTTCTGAATCTCATACTCACAAAGCATAAATACCTTCTCATCACTATCATCTAACATAAGACTTACATACTATAGCACCTCCTCATTATTCCTCGATCATATTCCTCAGATCCTCCTATTAAATCCTCATATTAAATCCTCATATTAAATCCTCATATTAAACCCTCGTAT
This sequence comes from Kodamaea nitidulidarum, assembly GCA_030674215.1. NCBI lineage: Eukaryota > Fungi > Ascomycota > Pichiomycetes > Serinales > Debaryomycetaceae > Kodamaea > Kodamaea nitidulidarum. The sequence goes on along the minus strand of JAJLWI010000157.1, from coordinate 25,173 downwards.
TGAATCCTCATATTACACTACCTCTTATCTATTCCTCACTCACTTACTCAGTCACTTCACTCGCCTCGCTCGTTCAATTCGCTCGTTCACTCCCTCTATTCTCATTCTCGTAAATTACCACACCTATCATGTTTTTTCGCAAAATTTTCTCACCACAATGGACAACCCCATACTAAACGACCCATCAATCGTCCAAATAGACACGTCAAACGGACAATCCAAGTTCTTCCTGCAACCAGGCGATGGCCAGGCAAGCCAGGTATTGTCAAAACTCCTCGATTCAGCGATCGCCAAGGCTGCCAAAGAGTCGTCTCCAGAACTCGAGCCAATCTCAAGGTCAAATACGCCATCCGCAAAAGCAAGCCCAATCAGCAAGAACCACACCATCCCATCACACGAGAAGATCAGGTACACCATAGACTACTTGCTTCTGTTGAGATCGTCGCCAGATGTCAAGGATATGAAGAACTCACCCGATCTCCCTGACAAGCTGTTTTGGCGCCACCATGCTCGCAATGCTAAACCGATAAATGAGTACCGTGATCCCAAACACAAGAAGGGTAGAAAGCAGTTCGTAACGCAGAATCACCACCATTCGAACGAGCCATGGCAGAGAAAGAAGCCAGATTTGGACTCGCTTTCGCAGGAAAAGATCTCCCAGCTTTTGGGTGAAAATGCCGAGGAAGCTGACCCCGAATGGGACTCAGCAGATTTGGAAGGTGGAGGCGAGCCAATCATGAACATGGGGCAAACAGTCGAGGACTTTGAAAAGTGGAAGCTGCTTATGCGCCAGGAGGACCGAAAGCGGGGTGGGTTGGATCTGGAGGAGGTTTCTGGTGATGCGCCAAATGGCATTTCTGGAGATGCTGCAAATGGCGTTTCTGGAAATGCTGTGGATGACTTTTTTTCGTTTTCTATCAAGTCCGAGAGCGTTGTTGAGAAGACAGCAGAGAGCGAGCTTGAAAAGAGTGAGAATGGGAAGAGTGAGAATAGGAAGAATGAAGGTTCTAATGAACACAAGAGCTCGAGATTCTCGTCCTTTTTTGTGCAAAAAGAAGTGCCGGTTCAGCAATTCCACAAGCCGGAGGTGTTTCAAAAGTACCCAGACCAATATCAAAAATACCCAGAGCAGCAGTACCAAAAGTACGAAAATCAGCAGAATCCAAGCCAGTTTAAGGATCCATACCACCCAGCATACTCGCAGTATGCTCAGTACGGAAAAGCACAGAGCATGTCGGGGCCTCCAGGTTTCCAGCAGCCAGCAAGTCCTCTTGGTCAAAGGCCACTCCCAACGAGGTCAGTTTCTGGGCAAAGTTCGCTTCAGGCTCAGAAACAGAGTCCACTTAACCAGAACTCGACCATTAATCAGTCGAATGTGAATCAGAACTCAAACTCCATCAACCAGAACTCCTTTTCCCAGAACCTTCCCCAGAACCTTCCCCAGAACCAGGGTTCAGGACAGCAGCAGCGTTCGTTCCCACACCAAAGTCAGCATTCGCAAAGTCCTCACATTCAAAGCTCTCTTCCCGGTGGCCCAGTACTTGGATCGCCTGCAACATCCGGTGATAGAGCTATGACGCCTGGCCAAGCTCCACCACATGTTCAGCAGCACCCATTTCAGCAGCTCCACCCCCAGCAGATCCAGCAAATGCAGCAGCACCAGATGTTTCTCCAACAGCAAATGCTTCAGCGTGATGGGAAGGAGCCCACGCAGAATGACAACTTTTTCTTGTCGTTGATGAACAAAAAGGAGCCAGAAAAGTTACCACCTCATTACAATATGCCTCCTCCCATGCATGGTCCACCGGGCGTTCCCCCACCTTGGATCCAGATGCAAATGTACCAGAAAGGAGGAAAGGGGCAACCAGCTGGTCAGAGTGGACAAAGCCAAAACGGCCAAGGTCAGCAAGGTCAGCAAGGTCAGCAAGGTCAGCAAGGTCAGCAAGGTCAGCAAGGTCAGCAAGGTCAGCAGGGTCAGCAGGGTCAACCGGGTCAGCAAGGTCAGGGCCAACAAAACCATCACCCCCAAGGTCAGCACCCTCAAGGTCAGCGCCCACCAGTTCAAGGTCAGCACCCACCAGTTCCACCTATGCCAATGCAGAATCAGCCAATTCCAGGCCAGGGCCCTGTACCAATGCAGGGACAGCCGCGTGTGCCCTCGGGCCACATGCCACCACAAGGCGCACCAAAGTTTCCTCCGGGGATGTTTCCCAACGGCTTTATGCCTCCCCAGAACATGCCAGCTCAAGGGTTTAATGGGCAGCAGTTTCCGCCATACATGGGCTACCCTCCTGGGATGATGCCGCCCAACCAGAAGCAGAACCAAGGGTAGGACTAGAGATGAGGTTTATTGCTAGAAAGATGTAATCGCTAATGCAGAGCTTAGTATCGAAAGGAGGTTGACGATTGTCAGTAGGGGGCAAATACAGTTGTTCGGATCCACTCACTTATGAGAACAGTTACGTAATGATTATGAGCAGGTACGAAACGCATGTTAGGTTGCATGAGTGTAAGGAGCGAACGAACTTCACAAGCGAAGCGAGTGAGGTGAGTGAGTGAACCAACTATATGTAGAGATGACTGAATGAGCGGATGAACTTCACAAGCGAAGCGAGTAAAGTGAGTGAGTGAACCAACATTGAGATAACTGAACGAGCGAACGAAATTACTCGCTTTGCTAATACAGAGATAAATATACGGGCAAAAGAACTTGCATTATAAAAGAGATATTGAATAAGTGAGAGTTTACGTCATAGAAAAGAATGCATAAGTGTGAAATAACTAAGTGAGTGAGTGTTAACATTATAGAGTTTACTAAAAGTGTGAGTGTTAAGGATATAGAGTTAACTAAATAACTACTCAGCAAAGGCTGACCGTTTTCACATTTCCTCGATCTCGGTCTCCATAAAATTCTCACCATTTTTCTATATCTCTTATTGCTAAAGTTCTACCCTATTTGTTATGGAAGTCTCGTAATTTTATTAACTAATGGCAAAGTGTTCTCTATTTCGATGTAGGAAATCTGTTTACTCTGAATGATACATTTTGTACCGGCAATACGAAATCCAAGTGACAATGCTTTGATACGAGATTAAGGTGAGAAGGACGTAAAATGTCTAGGATGGTAATGCTGTCGTAATACGTAATTCAGATAGAAATGCTGGTAATCCGAAATCCAAGTGGACAGGAGGTTGCTATACGGAATCCAGGTGGCAATACTGTATACCACAATAATTGCTTCGTGATTGATAAACTACAATCTCATTGTGCATACTCCGTCAAATAATTTAAACAATGACACCACTTGAACTTAGCATACCCAAATAACATTGTCGTTTTGTAGTCTCAATGATTTTACTGCGCCCAACAGCTGTATTTCAGTCAGTGCAATAGTTTTGATCCGGGTTGCCAGTACAAGCACATTGTCATGAACTTGTCTGGGCCCGCAAAATCGTACTTAGAGAGTGAAGGGCTTCGACCATGTTAGGGAAAATTCCACTGTTTGCGAGCTCCCATTACTAGTTCACTCACCATTTTGTAATGCTTTATTACGGCAGAACTGACCGCTTATAATTGCGAGAACCCACCGACTTCATATTCATCATTAGATTCATATCGCACATAGCTATCTAGATTCGTCGCGTGTTTTGTCAAGCAGTACCTGACTTTGAAAGGTGAGCGCTGGTTGGTTGTGGGTGTATAGTCCCTCGTAAGTTAACCATTTCTGTGAGTTTCGAACTCATTGACTTATTGAGTGTTAGTTCATGAAAAAACCACAGAAGTGCTCAATTATTTCTTTTGTTGGTGAGTCCCACTAAATCATACTAGCGTTCTCTTTGTCAGTTTGTGAAATTCACTCTTCATGATAGAACTCGCTGATTTTTTCTTTCGTGATGTTTACCCCATAATACTCAGTGAGTTCGTCAGTTAGTGAAATCACAGAATCACCACAGCAGTCACTGACTTGTCAATTCGTGAATTTCACTAAATCATCGTAGCATTTACTAACTTCGTCAGTTCGTGAACTATATCTCATTCACAGTAGCACTCACTGACTCCGTCAGTTCGTGAAATTCACTCAATCACTCATTCCCTATACAACCCCCACTAAACCCAAACACAAATTCAACATCTGGATATGCTCGTCCGTGCCACTGTTCAACTTTCTGTCCGTCTCAAAACACATCCTCGCAATGTCATTTTTCAGCAGGGTGTCGATAGTGTCATCCGTCACTAACATCTCATGCAACTGCTCCAAAACCTGCTGTGCACTGTACCCCGACAAAACCATCTCATTCACAAAACTCACCACCTTGGCCTGATCATGCAGTCTGAGAACGTCCACAAGCTTCTTCAACAAATCCTCGTCAATAACACCCGCAATTTCACACACAGATGCCACTGTGATTCCCCCGCTATTGGTCAAAGTACTCAACTTACTCGCGGACTGAAGGTAGGTAATGGCCTTTCTGAGGTCACCACCCGAGACTCTCAACACCAGCTCGAGAACATTCTCGTCAGCAAGCGCAATGTTTTCACTGGCAACGATGTGCTGTAAACGGAGCAACGCGTTTTCGTTGTTCAACGGCTTGAAACGGAACTTGGAGCATCTCAGTGCGAGAGGATCGATAATTCTCGTGATGTAATTACAGATGAGACAGAATCTCGTAACTCCAGAGTAATTTTCCATTGTTCTTCTCAATGCCGACTGGGCGTCGTTGGTCATGGAGTCTGCTTCGTCCAAAATGATGATTTTGTAGGGTGGACATGGGTAGTTTTTCAAATCTTCAGCCGTGGGGTTGGACACTGTCAAACGAGCAAAGTTCTTGATTTTTTGGCGGACGATGGAGATTCCACGCTCGTCGGAAGCGTTGAGCTCAAGGACGCGTGATTTATAGAGCTGGGGTCCGTAGAGTTGTTTTGCGAGTGCCAACACTGTGGAGGTCTTTCCGGTTCCTGGGGGTCCGTAAAAGAGCATGTGGGGGAGATTTGCCGATTCTACCGAGCGCTGGAGGACGTTCGTCGCGTGGTCTTGCGACGCGACCTCCTCGAGGGACTTTGGACGGTACTTTTCGACCCAGGGAGTGTGGTCTAGTTTTTCTTGTTGGTAGGACATGAGAAGAAAAGCGATGAATTTTGCGACAAATTTACGAGCAAACGAACTTCACGAGCGAGTGAAGAGTGAGTGAGTGGAGTGAGTGAGTGAGTGGAGTGAGTGAGTGAGTGAGTTAGTGAATAAAGTAAATAGTTAAGTAAGTGAGTGAGTGAGTCAGTTAGTAAATGAAGTGAATAGTCTAGTGAATGAATGAGTGAGTGAGTAAAGAAGTAAGTTATTAGTAAACGAATGAGTAGAGAACTTTTATTATAGAGTTGAACTCAACTATCTGCATCAACAGAGTTGAGTAAAAAGGACGAATTACGTTAAAGTGTAGAACAAGTATACGGGTACTAAAAAGTTCATAAAGTACACAACTGGCAAGAAGACTCTGAAAATTCCACAGAAGATTACTGTAGATCATTAAGATAGTGTCTAGCTACGAAATAAAATTTCAGATTCTCGGAGAAACCCTCAAGGTCTCAATACATGTGGAGAAAAGATACTCAACATACATCTGACAATACTCCTAAAACTCTCACATGCTCGACATAATACCTGTATTACACTCCACACTCAAAATACTCAACATATCTGAATTCACTTGACACTCACACTCTGCACATCTACCCCACACCAAAACACCTACCTCTCTGCCTTTATCCCACCCTCTACACTTTTCTTGATATTAGCAGCTTACCTACAAATATTAGCTAGTATTACTGTTGAGCCGTGCTTTCCAATCGCAACGGTGTTCGATCTCCTCAGGAATGATCTAGGTTTTATCGTCTGGCGCTTCAACCCAGCACTCGTTTGAATTGGTTCAGCAACTTTGAGAAAACTACTGACTGAAAGCGGTACGTAGTGGAGTTGAATAGATTTCATGGGAAGAAGATAGGAATGAGTGTGTGGATAGACGGTTATATTCAGTGGATTCGTCATTCCTTAGACATTCACTTCAAGTGAACATCAATGATAAGAGGGAATTAGGTGTTGTGGTGGTTACTTTTATGTCACTGATCAGTCTCAATCAGTCTCTCAGTCAGTCCCTCACTAATCAGTCTCACCAATCAGTCTGTCACTGATCACTCATACTAACCACTCTCACTAGCCTCTCTCCCTAATCAGCTCTCCCTGTCACTTTCCCTGATCAGTTCTCCCTGTCAATCTCCCTAATCAGTCCCTTCCTCCCTCTCATTACCCCCCTCCCCCATCTTCATGCATTAACCCCATCACTGTATCCCAATAACAGACAACTCCAAAGTCCACACACGACGAATATGAACCTTCACCTTCTTTCCTCCCCCAATCTCAACCTCCTCGCTCGACCACCAGCACTTCCTCGCTGGCTTTCTCCAGAAAAGCAACAACTTCAGCGGATTGGTGTTGTCCGGCTTGCGCAGCTTGGAAAGCGAACGCGACGCTGCTCTCGCCGAATTGGCCAAGTTCGCCAAACGCAGCCTCAGTCTAGAACGACCCGATGCAGATGCGTTGGAGGTTACTGGCGCCAACAGCGGCGAGTCAGGAGGAGTGTTGACCGCGCTGGTCGGCGCACTATCGCTGTGTGTCTTCAAGCGGACCAACAGCAACAGCGAAATCACGCACTTAGATGGCTCCATCAGCCGGTTGCCCCACGTACCACGCGGATCAAAACCCGACGTGCACAACATGTCGAACAAGTGCTGCTCAGCAGAGCCCAATGTTTGGTGCACTTGCGGTGGAAGTTCCGGCTGGAAGCCCAATCCACTAAAGATCAGCTTGTTTTGGATCAACTTGTGCGCGACCTCGAGCTTGATATTCTTAATTTCCTCAGCGGGGAGACCGGTTTCTGGCGGGATCACGTAGTAGTCCAAGTCCTCGCGCAAAACAATGATTGCGGGCTTGTTTTGGAGGATGTTTTCCTGTTTTCCACTTTCAACAGGCCTTAAGGCAGGCAATTCCAACAAGTCATGTTGTGCTGCGCTGAATACATCTATTATGTACTGGAAGCAGTCACGGTCGAAGTTGACCAGTACGATGTCATCCTCTGTCAAGTTGGTAATGACCTGGCCCTCCATGTCCAAAAAGACACCGTTGGGGAAGAGGCAAAGAAGGATGCTTTCAGGGAGCAGCATGAGTTCATCGCGGGTGATTACAAACTCGGACCCGCGTACGTTGAGGTGGATCTTGGAGTTGTAGTCAACATTATCGTTATAATTGCTTGGTGGGGGTGTGTAGGACTCGTCCACCTGGGTGATGATGTTGTTCATTGTAGAGTTAAAAGAGATGAATAGGTGCTGGGGTAGATGGTTGGATGAATTGAATTGTTAGTGTAGTGATTGTACTGGGATAGTAAAGTTTGGGCAGTTCAATTATGACTGGGAGATGGTTGAGTTAATTACCAGTTAGTAGAGGCAGTCACAAGTACAACAGCTAACTGTAGTAATATTCAGTCAATACCAATAATCAACAATAACTGTTGTAATATTCAGTCAATACCAATAATCAACAATAACTGATGGTAATCAAAAAGTCAACAATACCAATATAGAAAGTCAACAAATAGTACTTCAAGCTTAGTCGACCAATAATAGTACCAATAATAAACTCAATCAAGCCAATCACTCAAAGTAATCGACAATTATCCAGTAATAACGATAATAATGAAAGGTCTCGTATCAACGGGTCAGCCGAACCAATACTATCAACAATGCAGATGTCAAGGGTCAGTCAACAATCGGTCTTTCACAACACTCAATATAATCCTACTGAGTTTCGTGGACTAGATATAGTACACTTCGAGTATAATTTGTAGCGACTGTCGATGTCCTGTAGCAGATGTCTTATCTTTGCCTTCGGTGTTGTTCACTTAATTTTCTTTTCTGCGACATCCAGCAATGTCGTACCAAAAATGACTTGCGATGACAAGTGCTGTCAAAAGGAAAGTCCGGTAATTGAGTATGAAGATGATATCTGGGGTGATGGAGAGGTTGAAGCAAATGCTGAAGTGATGCGTAGTCATGAAAAACAGGGATATTTGGACGGAATCACCAGTGCGCAGAATGAAGGCCTTCAGAATGGGTTTGATGATGCGTTTCTGGACGGTGCGCTGTTGGGTTTACGAGTGGGGAGGATCTTGAGTATGTGTATGGGGAATGAGGGGTTGATGGCCGAGGCGAAGAAGGAATTGAATATTCGGAAGGTTCTTCAGAAGGAGTATTTTGGTGAAGGGTTGGAGTTGGGAAGACATGAGTTGGTGGAGGGGTGGGAGGAGAGGGTTCACGAGCGAACGAATTGAACGAGCGAACGAATCGAACGAGCGAACGAATTGAACGAGCGAAGCGAGTGAAATGAGTGAGTGAGTGAGTGAGTGAGTGAGTGAGTTAGTGAGTGAGTGAGTGAGTGAGTTAGTGAGTGAGTGAGTGAGTGAGTGAGTGAGTAACAAATATCACTATGAGATGACCATAAGCGAGCTGAATGAGTGAGTGAGTTAATAATTATTACATGACACATGAACTTCGGGCGAACTGAATGAGTGAGTGAACAGAGATCACTTTGACAGATGAACTTCACTCACTCACTAAATGAACGAAGTGAGCCAATATATTTTGACCTCCCTATAAGGTTGACGTCTCCACTCGCTCCTTCAGTTGATCTTCAATTTACGTTCACTTCCCCACCAACTTTGGCGACATATCCACTAATGTGATTCATCTTTCACTCTGGCCCGTTATGCTATGTTTGCACACTAAAGGTGATGTCCCTATATTTAACCACTCAGTCACATCTTCCCACGGTAGACTACTCACTTTACTTAACATACTCGTTCAGCTCATCCCACCACATGGGTTTGTTAAGTTGCTGAATTGTACTCCAAGTCACTACTCACCAAAGCACTTGTGTGCACATGTTTTTGCAAAAAAACACTCATCTCCTCACTCTATCAACTGACTTGCTCATGAATTATGTCACTCAGCCATAGCAATTCTGATCTTTACTATCCAATTGTCTTGGATTTGGCTCAAACAAGCATATGGTAAGCCTCTTGGCTGGTACGCAGTGATTGACGACTTATCCATTACAGGCGATATGCTAGTCAGGTCCGGTAGGCTGGCTCCCAAGTGATCTAGATATCGAAATTGAGTAGAATCGCAGAAGTCACGAGCGAAGTGAGTGAGTGAGTGAATAAACAAAATATGAACCAACACTATGATGATGACAAAGCTTGTGCTGGCTGATGAACATGGCACTTATCTGGATACCACACAAAACTGCAATTAGGCATCACATTGGTCCAGCGAGCTCAGAGTTTTTATTACAATTTTTAGGAGTGACATGGATATGGTCAAGTGTTCTTGTAGATTTCCATACAATAGTGTGGATATTGAGTTACTTGCATATTGCTACAATTCCGACTTCACCTAGATTTAAAATCTTGTGAGATAATGGTTCAATCAGTAATATGAACATCCTTTACTGAGGGACTACAAATATGCTTCAACTCATTTACACTGAAATACCTATTCAAGTCAAAATATACCTGCCTGTACCATTTGTCTGAGTTCATACTACCAAATCATAGTATGTATTCAATGGATACATATTTGTACATAAATGGTTATAAAAAATTATAGGTTTCTTGGAATTTTGCAATTTGTTAGAATGTGGAATTGAACAGCGCGTGCTGTATGTGTGCTGTTGGTCACACGTTTACGAAAAAGGATTCATAAAATGTTGACTGACATGGATCTCTTTCCTCTATTCAGAAAGCATTGCCTGTAAGGTTCTCTTTCCCTTCATTCATGGATCTTTGACTGACATGACTTTTGTTATATCAATCTTGTTATGCCATTACCTTGTCATTCATACACATTCCGTCACATTCAAGTACCACATTGCTCACTACATGTAATCTATGACGGAATTCCAACTCTTCGTGGTATGCGTTTAAGCATAAAAAACTTGCCAATTCATTATCATCGCTACTCAGTAAGAAATTATTAGCACATCAATACGGAAATCTCGGCATCAACTGAATATTGTGTACAGTAACTCGTCCACTGGATTGATCTCACCTACTTTTGCTTGAGTGTTAGTCTGATTAATTTTTCCGTAATGTTCATACAATGAACCCCTATGATAATCTTCTAAGCTTCACACATTGGACCCCTATGATTAATCATTCAAGTTTCACACAATGGACTCGTAAAAATCCAACTTTTAAGCTCCACACTTAGTGGGCAAGGTGGATACTATTTACTGATTGACTTGAAGACTGAACCCAAATATTCAATGAACTGAATACAATACTCACCGAGACTTTAGGCTGTGGAGCCCGGAGTACAACCAAAATAACTTCCTTAGTCACCCACACTCACAACAATCTATACTTCACTCATAAATCAGTTCTTTATCGCCCCAATGGCATGTCGCTCACAATCTGCCCATTCAAGTTCTCATACAACCCATAGAGCTTCTCCTGGAACCGCGTCCGCCCCTTGGACCATTCTACCCACATCTCGCTCACCAAATACTGTGTTTCCTGGAACATTAAGTACTCCTCCAAACATGTCTGTTTGATCAACCAGTCGTTGTTTAACTGGCGGAAAATCTCCTGCTTATCGTTGAAAATTACCTGCCGACACTTGGCCAACTCATTGGCCTTGGCATCCGGTTCCTCGCTCAACTTGTTCAAGCGAGCTTGGTTCTCGCTGATCTTGCGTTCCAACGACTCGATGCTGTTCACAGAGAGTCGTTTGCTTCTTTCAAAAAGCTCTTGTAACGAATAGAGATAGTCCAAGTAATTTCTGAGCTTTTCCAAAACAGACGTGTTTACTTCGTAGCTTTCGTCGATGATCAACTGACTGGATTTGCTGTAAAATTCAGAAATTTGCCCTAATGAGTTGTTGAGTGAGTTCACATCATCTCTGTTGTTATCACCCAAGATTGTGGCAGACGTCGGGTACAAGTTGACATCAAGCTCGCGGAAAGCCCCCAAGATTTCTTCAAACTTGGAGTTGTCATAACGCACCTGCTGTTGTCTCTTTTCATAGCGCTCCACCAACAAGACCACCCTAGTCCAAGTCTCAATTAACTTGTTGATGTTTTCTTCGGTTTTAGACCAGCTGGCCAAGAACTCTTTCCCTATTGTTGGCCAGATCTGGTTGATGAATTCCGACAGGATCTTGACGCCCTTAAACTCGATTGAATAGTCGATTTTGGCCTGTTTCTTCCACGTTGAAATATCTGTTGGTACACTGAGGAACGTGATAACTACGGGCTCCTCACGCAACACGGGGTGCTTGATGAGCTGGTTTAGGAACCTGTACAACCCGCGCCGACGTTTCTGTAAAAACTGTGAGTCGGGGGAAGGTCCTACTATAAGAATTAGTATTGTGCTAGTGATGGATAAGAAGTGGGTTCAATGGGGTGATATTGAGGTTATGGGATGATTTTTGAGGTTATGGGATGATCATTGAGGGTGATGGTAATCAAGATAGGTTTCGTATCAAAAATGAGATGTCAACTTAAATGTATCATCACATTTAACGAAACGTAGCACTGGGTATCACAAAGGTATTGGTGCTTTTGGATTGAGAAAAACCGGGAAATGCTGATCAAACAAAACAAGTGGATTATGATCAAGCTTGAATGTTTGATATTCGAAATAAGAGAATGTTTTGATCAAACGTTAATGTTGGATAAGAGGTGGATATTGGATCAAAGTTGAATGTTGGATATTCAAAAAGCAAGTGGATATTGTGATCAAAGTTGGATGTTAGATATTCAGAATACCAAGTGGATATTGTGATCAAAGGTTAAAGATTGAACATTCAAAACAAGTGAACATTGGGCATTCAAAAATCGAACATTATGCTCAATGTGGGTGAATGCTATCACAGCTTCCATCATATGATGATATCAAGGTATATTATTCCATCAAAAGATTGTTTACCGCAATCTTGAATTGAAGATGTAAGGCATTAAGACAGTATAATGACAACTTTTTTAGTGCTAACAGATTAGCAACGATCATGATAGCGACGTTCCCAGGGAGGGTCTGTCCACTAATCATGTCATGGCAGTAGGTAGTTGTCTCGTCCACAAAAATATGATGCCAGTATTATCTCATCCCAAATCTATCACAACTGTATGAAATCATCAACTCCACTTCACTTCCATCCACAATTCCAAATCACAAAATTACTCAATAATCACTTCCTTAAATCACCACGTTTTCCACCACTTCAATTAACATTCTCTTCACCTCCCTTCTTTCTCTACCACACCATCTCGATTCTCTTCCTCGTCCTTCTTTTCCTCGTCCTTCTCTTCTCAACCCTCATCTCTTCTCTTTTCAACCCTTTCCCACTTCTCTCCTCTTCGTCAGTACTCACCAGAAAACTTCTTCGGGGGCAAGCCCGGAATGACTCTAAACGGATACTTCTCAAGTAAATACTCAAGAAGCCACACAAAGTCTGAATATCTACGCGTCACCTTTTTCGTCCCACCATGCGAATTCATACCAAGCTTAAGATCATGTGTAATGTAGTAGTTAATGTGCTTAAACAACAAGCCCTCTTTTTCCGGAACCTCTTTGATTTTGATCGTATCCATACAATTCACCAAAGGCTTGAATCGATCACGTGTATCGTTGATATACTTTGTGATCTCCTTGTGGTCTCCTGGCGGAGCTTTCGCAGGTTTTGCGGGTTTCCACGAAGGATCGTCTTCCTTCCAATCTTTTGCGGGTTCATCTTTCCAGTCTTTTGCGGGTTCTTTCCACCCTTCTACGGGCTTTTGCCAGTTTGATGATTCCTCAGTTCCCTGCTTCCACTGAGCCCCTTCCTCCTCCAACTGTGCCGAGAGAGGATCTGACGTGAGTTTCTCCACTAAGCTATTTGGAAGCTCGGGTAAGTTGTTCTTTCTAAACTGTAAAGTTACGTAATCACCAGAACCTGCAACGTCTATTTCGAGTGCGATCAATCCTGCCACCTGGTAGAAGTTGTCTTGTGTTGTGGCAGGAAGAAGGTTGTGATCGTAGCACAAGTCCATGATTTTTGCCTTTTGGAAGCGTGTGATGTAGTCGTTTTCGACCAATTTGTCGAGAAGTAATGCTTCCAAGTCGGAACCGGTTTTCAAGCTTGGGGCTATGGTGTTGTATAGTTTCGTGTAGGACGATGGGACAGGAGTTTCTGCTTGGTTTTGTCCTAGCAATTGAGACGATGAAAGGAACGTTGAAGCATTGGGGTTTTGTGACTCACTTGACCAGCCATTTTCCCAGGGGTCGTCAGATGCGAAGATATTGCTGTTCATGGAGACGAAAGAAAATATTAAATTGGTAGAATTTAAGATATGAAATGATGGAAATGGGATATCAAGTTGATAGATATTGAGATATCAAATGATACGAATGGGGATATCAAATGATACGAATGGGGATATCAAATGATACGAATGGGGATATCAAATGATACCAATTGAGATATTATACCAATTGAGATATATGGAAATTGAGATATGATACAGAAATTGAGATTAGATTAGACGAGATGAGGGTTATCCTTTTATAGGCAGAATAATCGAGAGGCGGTTGGAGAGAAATGATGAGGTAATGGAAAGGATGTATAAAGGAGTTGATAGAGTTAGGGGTAAATATTGGTAGCAGGATGGAAATATTGGTAGCAGAATGGAAATATTGGTAGCAGAATGGAAATATTGGTATATGATAAGAGAAAGATGGAGAGAATGGGGATGAAGTGTGGGGGAAGATTGGGATACCAAAATGTTTAGGCTGTTCAAGGTGAATGATTTATACGGTATAGAAAACTTCACGGGCAAAGCGAGTGAGTGAGTGAGAAATGAACTGAGTGAGTGAGTGAGCTGTGAAGTAATATTAATTCTTAGAATTTCGGCAATTCTAGACTAATTTAGTCAAATGCTCAAATCGGTAGCTATATAGCTTGTCAAACAGTATACTGATCTTACAAGTAAATTGCATGGATATTGTGAAGACGTACTCGGTAACTTTGTCTTCTAGTGTTCTGGATTTTCCGATTGGTCTCTAAACTAGTGGGCGTATGCCCTCTATATATAAGTC
>JAJLWI010000157.1:0-10899 GCA_030674215.1 Kodamaea nitidulidarum | reverse complement strand
AATTTCCGTGGATCGAGTTCCGCTCTCGCTATGCCCCCGTGTTATATCCGTCTCGTCTCCCACATTCCTTGGCATTCCCGTTATCGTCCACCAATATTTCGTCATTGTACATTTCACAATACCAATAGTCGTACGGTCCAAATAACGCCTCACGATGGTGGTAGTGGTTACGTAAGGATTATGTGACCCACGTATTCCTCGTATTTCAACATTAATTGTAGGGCTAGTAAGTTGAGACTTTCAATCAAGAACAAATTCAAGCCCATATTAACGAGTTTCCTTATCATTGATAAAATTCACTTAGCACGTTCCACCCTTATATCAATACTATAGAAGTGTATCGGTTTGACCAGAACACAAAAAAGCACATGCACCAGTCTTCAATGTAGTACTCTCCAATATTCTGCATTTGATTACATTTCATAAATCGCACAAATTAACTCGATTACACCGTTATATATCAAATTCATATGGGAGCTTCGAGAACAGAGCATATTAACTCATTTTCATGATATACTGATCAGTTCTCTTAGTACACGCTAAACAGAAATACCACATAAGAAACGCAATTTTTGACTCTATGGTTAGCCAGAACAGAGAAAAAAAAACTAAAAGCACTTAAATTGGTTACCTTTACATGTTCAAGGACCTCTTTATGTGCGAAAAAGTGACCAGACTATCAAAACAGAACTTAAAACAACCCTATGAACAATTCAGTAAAAAAGTCTTATTGAGTTGCTTTTGTACCCTAAGAATATTATGCTCTCGCTCAACATATTGAGTGCTACCTAAATTCATCATATATTTAGCATCTTTTGTTTGTTCATCTGTACGATTTAGTTGACTTAGTTCATTTTTTAGTCTTCACCCAAAACTTCTATACTTCAATATCATTAAACTTAGTTCATTTCTTAGTATTCTACGCGATGCTTCTTTACTTCAATATCAAACTTACAATTTGAAAACTGAACTATTCACTCACGCAAAATATATTTCCTATCACCTGGATCGCTTTTTCGCTTTTTTTTGCAGCCATTAATGGCAACTCTACGCAATTGAATCTTTCAGCTGAGCCGTCTTGAGTTGGTCTACAAAGTCATTGTCTCTACGACCCTCCAATGTTTTGGGCCAACTTCTTTGTATTAGCACCACGTTTGCCTGCTGTTCGGTGTGTATTGTGTTAACAGTATTTAGAGAGTTTATCAAGTTGATCGGAAAAACTGAGGTGAGTGAGCTT
This sequence comes from Kodamaea nitidulidarum, assembly GCA_030674215.1. Classification (NCBI taxonomy): domain Eukaryota; kingdom Fungi; phylum Ascomycota; class Pichiomycetes; order Serinales; family Debaryomycetaceae; genus Kodamaea; species Kodamaea nitidulidarum. The sequence goes on along the minus strand of JAJLWI010000157.1, from coordinate 9,662 downwards.
ACATTTAAGACTTACTCACTCACTTCACTCGCTTTGCTCGTGAAGTTCGTTGAGCAAAACACATCTGATAAGCTGTATATGAGAGTATATTCCTGGTCAAAAATACCTATAATAACACATAGCTACCCATGTCAAAACGTGTACGATAGGGATTTTGTGGGTAGAGTATTCAAGTTTGAGCTTTCTTTTGAGCACCCTCAGTCGCAAATGAGTCAAATTTTTCGGACAGCCATTGCATGACATGAACGCGAACTTTAAGGAGCCCAGGATTTTCTCAAACCATACAATACTCGAGGAGCCGCATGCACCATAACGGTAGGCCTTGCAGGAAGTGTGTTAATAGAAAACATATAGATGGACAGGCTTTTACTTTTCCAAGGTAGTTGAGGAATATTTTGAACAAGAGCTGTAATTTATGATCGTATTTCTGCTATGGGTGATATAGTTTGTCTTTTGGAAACCAAATTAATTGCTGGTTCATGGAAACTTTGAGTAAAAGTTTAAGAAAAGATTGATATGTGCTGTGCTTTGACAAAATCGAGTTATATGATTTGAGAGATGTGACTTGAGAATATCCAGAAAAGTAAAAGTTCACTATAACTTAAAGCATTAATTTAGTGGATAATTCTGTGGTTCGTGGCTTCAAAAAGTAATAGAAATGGATCCAAACCAACTGCTGACAAGAAGTTAACTCAAAGCTATTTTTGACCTTGGAGTGGTCATGTTATCCACTTTGCAACATTAATTCATTATGAGTTTCTGCAGGCTTTTGATTTAATTACATCATCGCACAGCGCAATTTTTAGCATTGGGTGCAAAATCTAATAGCTGCAAAAATGTATAAATACTCTCAGGATACTTAGTTCTACTCCCATCATCATCATCACATCAATTTGCAATTCTCAAAGACCTTTTCAATTACGACTATGGCTGTCATTGCCACTGCAGCCCAAAGCTTCAGTTTATTGGTCATCAGATCCGGCAGCGATGTCCAATACAACAGTGTTGGTACTAAGGACGGTGAGCTCTACCTCATCTCTGGAGACAACGATGCTTCATACATCTTGACTGACGAAAATGCTTTGTATGACCCCAAAACGAAAAAGTACGTCACTGTGTCCAACAATGAACTCACTGAGTCTGGCACTGCTGACAAGAACTTTGGCAGCAGCCAAGGATATTTGCAGTACAAGGGTACTGGATTCTCCTACGACGCCAACAGAAAGTTGAATTTGAAGGGTGACAATGGAATTGCTCTTCGTTTGTGGGAGCCCAAAGAAGTTGAGAACCCGGAAGCCAAGACGTCAGCTTCAAAGACAACTTCCACTAAGACTAGCACACCAAAATCTACTGAAACTAGCAAATCAACCTCCGATGGCAAGGTCCAATTCGGACTCATCACTATCCACTCGGGAACCAAATTCCAGAACGGACCGATCAAGAAGGTTGAGTCCCACCCTCACGTTTTCGCTGTTGGAGGAATCGACGGAACTGAAGTTATTTTTACATTAAACCCAGATGGTTCAATGGTTGACCAAGATGGTCGCAGTATTTACTATAACAGCAACACAGGAGAGTCGGGAAATGTTGCACCTTTTGGCAAACAGGAACCTTCGAAAGGTTTCTCCATAAAGGGTGGAGAATTGCTTCATGACGGCAAGGACAACTGGAAGGCTTGTCCGCCTGGAGACGATCAATACTCTTTGGCTGACAATTACTGCACTGGTGGTACTTCGATCGAGTTGAAGGTTGTGGATGAGAAGAGAGTATAGGGTATTGAGAATTGGATAGGAAGTTAGGTATTAGAATTTTTTATTGGGATTATTGTAGGTAGGATTGGTAATTCTGAGAGAAATTATATGGGAGGGCAGTAAATTTTTGCAACACATATCTTCTCACTTTTTTCCATAGGTAGCATATGTGTTCAGTTCTTTTGTAGATAGCAATATCTAAAGTACATTGCAGAGATAAAGTTCTCACCAGAAAATCTATTTGCATTAATTGAATCAGACCAACATGACATCTTACCTCAGAAAACGTTGAATGTAAGAAATTTTATAAAGTTGCCAACTTTTGCTCACTTTCATAATCTACAATAGCATAACAGCCACGAGCTTTCTTTGTGCCGATTCGAAATCTGTGGTTAAATATATCCAGTTCCATTAGCTTATAGTATAGATGTGAAGGTTACTGTATATTATTTGATATTATTTTTATAGTCACTAACAGTACAAGATCTTTTTGTAGTAGTTGTTTTGGTGTGTGGATGATAAGACATTACATGGTCATACTGTCGCATTGTATCTAATGATTACATGTAAAGAGGGTTTCTCGAGATACCGTAGCAAATACTGGAGACTTTAAAGGACAGTTGTATTGTTTAGTTCAGAGACAACTTCACGAGCAAAGCGAGTGAAGTGAGTGAGTGAGTGAATAAACTTCATATTTAGATCTCTTTCCTGTGAACCCCAAATTACCCTCAACTATCCTTGAAGAAACAGAGTTAGATATATGATTTTACCATCGCCAAGTGTAGTACACTTGCATATTGATAACGCACGAAGTAAGGCACTTGCATACAACCGAAGTCAGATGCAAGGGCACTGCATACAGTTCACATATGATGCAAGGGAACTGCATGAGTTATACCCCCATTATGTACCAAAATATGTACCCCTTTCGTACTATACGCTGACCGTAGGGATCGTCATGGGTGGTAACCGGACCCCTCATCAAGAAGCGCGATTTCCACCAGTGCACAATATTCTCCAGTGAGAGCACTACTACATGTGGGGGATACCAAGGTACCCCACACGTGAGAAGCATCCCGTGGTGCCCAAACATCTGTAAAGCTTGTAAGGAGATATGGGAACTTTGCTAGTTCCAGTAAAGACCTGGCTCTCTGCAAACAATACAGCTATAATAAACACGGTGGATACTTGCACTTCTTTGCAATAGTTCAATTGTTTTGTCGATCTGACACTTCATGATCAGGCCACTGAACACTCATGATGGCAGGTCTTAACAAAGCAATGAATTATAACAATGAGCTAAAGTAAGTTAGCGGCGACATTGACGACGCCAGGAAGTTTTTGAAACCCAATGCATTATACACTCACTTTAATACACAGTTTTAGTTTGAAGTAGTTTGTGATTTTAAATAAATTTTGGGACTGACCCATATTTATAGGCTGGGAAAAATGGCTGCAAAATTGCAACCAGATTTGAAAAAAAAATTGGCGCCCGGAGTACAAAGACAGCCAATTAAGATTGTATGACTTTGTAATATGTTTTAAGAAGTGGTTTTGCCGTTTCAGTTTGATGTTGTGGGGCAAACAAGGGAAGAAAGATTTGTACCAAAAATTTAAGTTTCAATAGGTCTATTCAAACGTGGCGACGCTCTAGCACACATTTCTTCATCTTCTGAGGCACAACCAAGAAAATATTGAGGTTCAATCGGATATGTATACTAATGGAAAAAGAATGCATTCAGACTTTTCACTTCAGACTTTTCACTCTTTATGGAGGACCTACAGTCAAAATCAGGCCAACTGAACTTGATTATAACTGGAAGAAACCCACAGAACATTTGAGTTACGCACCAGAAGCTCACAATGAAGGAATACAATTTAGTGGGCACTTGAAAGCGACAGAACAGATTTAATTATTTGAATCGCTTAGCGTTTGGGATGCCCGTCATTCTGTGGAAGGAATCTAAAAATATAGGACAAGTTTTCCTAGACGATCGAAAGGAATCGTATGAGTTTCATGGGGTCATATTTGAAAGAAATACCAATTTTTATTCAAGGATTCCTAATTGTCCAAGAATTCCGAAAAGAGAGGGTAAACATTGAAATCTTTACTGGGTTTTCATTCCTGAAATCTGAACTAAAGGAGACTCGAAGTGTTACACTATAATAGATGAAAATCGAACCTAATGAAAAATAAATAGGAAAATCGAAACTTACGGAATGAGATTGAATTACATATCCCCCAATATATAAAGTATATCAAAACTAAGGGAGATTTTAATCAAAGTCTAAACAGATACCTTGAAATTCAAAAACATATGCTAATGAAACTCCTATACCTAAACCGTATAGTTACAAAGAAATTGTATAAAACTCTTAGTTTGAAGTCTCATGTGCAGACTTGGCTCAACATACATACTTCGCACATCCCTTGCATCTTTTCGAAGCACATTTCTCATTTCGTCCAATACTTCTACACTTACGCTTTAACTATACGTTTATGTATTTCAATTGTTCTATTATATGTATGATATTGTACCTTCACTCCGGTAAAAAAAGCTCACACCCTCACTCTCAAAAACGTTAACTCGTTTCACACACTTGAATGCATGTTCACTTTTGACTATACACTCGTTCCGTTATCTCTATAAAAATGTAAGTTCACTCATCACTCATGGGCGAGCAAACGAGCGAACGAACGTGGTACTTGAAGTTGGTCTGTAAAGAAAGTTCGCTCAGGAGGAGACAATTTGTCCCTGGAGTTGATCCTGATATGAAGAGAGTTCGCTCAGGAGCAGACATTTTGTACCTGGAGTTGATCCCTTCTGTAGGAAGTTTGCTCACTTCAGTGACTACTCCATTCACTGACTCACTCACTCAAAAACTCACTCACTCACTCACTCACTTCACTCGCTTTGCTCGTGAAGTTCGCTTGCTCATTCAGTCATCTCTGTATATAATGTAAGTTCACTCAGTCACTAACTTAACTCGCTTTGCTCGTTAAGTTCGCTCGCTCGTTCAGTTATCTCACTCCATGTTAGTTCGCTTGCCTTACTTATACTTCTCATACAACTTCACAGCCTCCTCCTTAATATCATCCTGATCACTCTCCGTCAACTCCCGCAAAATATCAATACAAACACCACGCACCGGCGGCCTGTACATGATCAAAAACTGCAAGGACAAGAAGCCGATCTTGGAACGAATAGGGTCCAAAACCAACGACTTGATACGCCCCACCAAATCCGCATTCAAGTACGGCAAGTCACTGAGCAATCTGATAAAGATCTTACGGTCGCTAGGCTCCAAAAACGGAATCATAGCATCCAACACCTTTCCAGCCCATTTGTTGTATGTTGGGGTGGATGCCGACAACGCCATACGCTTGGAAGGCACATCTTCCTCATCTTCGCGTTTTCGTTTTTTCGAATCTGTAGGCGGTATGCTCTCTGTTTCGGCCATGGTTTCGTCTTCTTTCTTGATAGATGTTGTCTGAGGCAGCTCCTCGGTCATCTCCCTCTCCTTTGGCTCCCCACTCAGCACCTTCTCCTTCTCCCCAATCACCCCCACCTCGTTAAAAACCCGCTCCGAATACCACTCCTCATTCAACCACTCAATAATCAAATCAATGCGCCCATGAATGTTGTCCAAAAAGTAGTCAAATATCGCACTCCGAATTATGTCCGCCATCGCATCGTCGGCCTTTGCATCATCGCTCGTGCTGCCCAGGTGTCTCATACCCCGCGTGGCTAAACGCGTCAACAAAACCACCCAACTGTCCTTCTTCCACGCACTTATGGCCACCTTGGTCAACGCATGCTCGTCCTTATCCTCACCTTTGTCACCCACAGAGGCCAACTTGAAAAAGTTCTTGATGATAATAGCAATGTGGTCCTTCTTTTCCTGGAACGAAAGAGCCTTAGGTGCCGGAAGCGTGTACACGGTCTCTGGATTGTAGGCCTTACCGTCATCCTCCTCCTCTTCCTCTCGCACCTTCTCCTCCACAACAGGCTCCTCGGTCGCATTAACAATACTCACATAGCGGTCGCTCACAATATCCAACGCCTTGGAGAGTTTGGCCACCGGCGCACGCGCAAGAGCAGCAACAACCATCGACGCCAAGATGTGCTGCGGAACAGTGGTGAGATCGAAGCTGTTCAACTCGTTGTTGGCATCGTTCAATGTGTACAAACTCTGGTACGTGCGGTCGGAAATCGTGCGCGAGCTGTTGAGGAAACCCTCAAACTTCTTCTTGCGGATCGAGGTATCTTCCATGGCGAAGATGTCCTTTTTGCGAATCTCCGCACCACGCTCTGTCAACTGGGATGCTTTCTTGGCCAATGCAGCTTGATATGTCACTGGTACCAAGCTGTGTTTCTGAAGGTGCTGGATGAATATTTTGAGCACACGGTCGACGTACTTCTTTGCGAGTTTGAACTGCTCCACCGACTGGTAGTTGGACTGAAGCTTCTTATTGGTGTCATATTCTTGGACCACGTTCAACACACGCGTCACGTACTGTGGTTTACGTTTTGTCACAATCACCAAGTGGTTGAGCGTAGCCAGCACAAGAGGCGCCACCAAAAGCTCACTTTGGAACACCTTGAGGAGCACATCGAGCAAACTCAGTGCCTCGTACTCCATATTGGAGTATTTGATGAGGGAGTGTGATGTGGGCACGTTGGACAAGCTGTATGTGGGCAGACCACCGTTAATTGCTGTAGACTTGGATTGGTAGTCGATGACTATCATGATGAACTTGACCAACTCGACTTTGCACACGATATTGCGCAATTCTTCGTGTTCCTCGGTATCGGATGCCGGGAGCGGGAATGTCAGCTGGAATTTGTTGACCAACGAGTTCTTCAACTCAGCCAACTTGCTCCATATTTGGTTTGCTCCGTCATTTTCGGCCACGTACTTGAACACCAATCTGTAGACAGCACTACTGATGTTGATAGTAGCGCGAAGAATGTGGATATCACGGACCTGCGAGAGCTTGATTAGCACGTCGAGAGAGTCGATGGCCAAATCCACTTTGTCTGCGAGTCCGAGTTTACTTGAGGGGCCCGATGCTGTTCCTGATGTGTCAACAAATGATTCCACGAGAAAATCCACGCACCAATTTTGGACCTCTGGTTCTGGGTTTGGGAGGAACTGGAGGATCTGCCGAAGGACCTGCGGGTAAGTTTGGGGGTCCTGGATGGCTAGATTACGTGCTTGTTCTAGCTGTTCTATGATTTGGGTTGGGGAAAAGGACATGAGAAAAAAATAGAGATAACTGAACGAACAAACGAACTTCATGAGCGAACGAACGAACGTGCGAACGACCGAACGAACGAACTCATGAGCGAAGCGAATGGGGTAAGTGAGTGGGCAGGTGAGTGAGTGAGTGGGTAGGTGAGTGACTGACTGACTGACTGAGTGAATTATCATTATATTACAGATAACTGAGCAAATGAACGAGCTCCATGAGCGAAGTGAGTGAAGTGAGTGAGTGAGTGAACTACCATGATTTTGAGTAAACTGAACAAATGAACTGAACGAGCAGAGCAAGTGAAGTGAGTGAGTGAACATACAATATATTGACTGAGCATACAATATATATTGACTAAGTGAACATACTTTTATATAGAGTTTTGAACGAACGAACTGAGCGAGGAAAGAGTGAAGTCAGTGAGTCAACATACACTATATAGAGTTTGAACTAACGGAATCGGAATTAGCTAAATATAGAGAACCACTTGAATGAACTGAACAGTGAATTGAGTGATTGAGTATACATTATGGGACACACGAGTTGACTAACATCGACAATAGAATATAATAGCTGCGCTTGAGAAACTGGTCAGTTGGATCATAATAGGGTTATTACACGAGAAACTAAGGAATTGTGACAAATACGAACTGGATGATAAACCAACCAGCTTGATGAATTGGATATGAAAATACCATATTGAAGTGACTGGACTGGAATATGAAAATTAGAGAAACAAAACTAGAAAGAGCTGAAAAAATGGTGTCATAGAGGATACTATGGAGATAAACAACCCACAATTTCTACGATACCGGCTACATTAACGAAGTACACTTTTGAAATACTACATTACATGGCTAGATAGTAACATGAAAATACTACATTTTTGAACTAACAGTTTATAATTTGCTGCTATAACTATAATATCGATGTTACAAAACACCCTAAACTGTGGTAAAAAGTAAGTATAATGACATACCACGCACCGTAGCACTTACTATGTATGTTGAGGTCTATAATTATAAATGAAGGTTTGTGAGTGTTGAAAAAAGTTCTCCTATCATTCTAGTAGATGACATACTGTTAAGTTTCAAGGTCTTTTCAGATTCTTAGAAAGACCTTTAACATATTCTTAGGCATATATAGACATTTTCTCAGACATACGCTAAGATATTGAAGTTATCGCACCCCATACGTATTTGCTAAAAACGCATGAGATCTCACTGCGTTCTTATACCGAACTTGACAAGGATGGATAACCATTTAAAAACATTATAAGTGGACACAGTGAGTATGTACTCAGGCTTGAATGAAACTTTGATACATATGATGTTGATAATTATCTCTTCCTTAATGTAAGTTCACTCACTCACTCACTCACTCACTTAACTCGCTTCGCTCGTTAAGTTCGTTGTATGCAATATAGCACAGAGTGGCTATTCATCAGGCACAAATAGATTTAGATGTCCTTGTTAATACATTTAATATGGTAAGAGCCACTTTGCAACTGCAAGTTATGGACAAATTGGCAGCTTAAAGGAATCTTGTAATCTATGGTTGGGAAATTTGAGTTCAATGCAATGAGATTCAGGCATAAGCTCATAGTACAAGCTTATTCATCATTTACACAAGCAACATGAATTACACTCGATCTCTGGCTTTTACAAATGATTAATATAATGATACCTACACACTCACATCATTCTGATATTGTATCTAACTGCATAAAAATATATCCGCAACTTGAATATGATTTTTTGACTCATAGAGAAGTCTCGCCATGGATCACGACAATGTTGATACCACTTATCGATAAAAGACAGTAGTTTCTTCTTTGACTGGGAATTTAGCGTCACCTATTTGTGCTCTAGTCAATCCTTCAAATTGCATGGGTGACTGCATTAGGAAATTTGTGTGCAGGCTGAAATTTGCAGCCATTAGCAAAGGGCAGCGCGAGTGGAAAGCAAAATCTTGCACACACTCAGAGGTTCTACACTATCTCTATCTTTTTCGACTTAACTGTGAATAGATATTTGTGCAAAAGACATCTTATCTTGATACTTCAATTAAGTATTTCTGCATGTGCCATCATATCTTATTACTTCAATGATGTATTTCTACATATGGCATCATACATCTAGTTACTTCAATTAGGTATTTCTACATGCATCTATTCAGACAGTATTCCCGTTTGCTCGTGTACTGAATAAAGATTTGTCATGCTTTAGAGTTTGAGATTACTGTCCAGTTGGCTCTTTCAATGTTAAGAGAAACAGAGAAAGTGATGAAAGGGAATGGTCAAGAAATAGAGAAAAGTGAAGAAATGAGGAAAAGAGCTGGGTAAAATTAATCAAGTCATTCTTTAAATTTACTCCCGTTGATTTGATTATTGAATTGATTTGTATGTTTTACGGATGTGCTATCTAAGTAAGGATTGTTAATCTGCGTGTATGTGGATATTCTTGGAATATTTGACCAAAATATGGGAGTAAATTAGTCAATATGCTCTGGTTTAACTCTTCGATAGTATAAGTAGCTTAGATCCTATATCTCGCGCTCTATTTCTGATTCGGGAGTTGTATTGTACTCTGTGTTCCCCTTTCTTACGTAATGTTAGAAAAGTATCTCTCGGCTTGATCTTCTATATATGGGAT